>JAEUYN010001716.1:0-299830 GCA_018257835.1 Euura lappo
GCTCCACGAAGGATCGTTATTTTATGCCAAATGTCAGTCCTACCCATCAACGATCGCTCCTGAAACATCGAACCTCCCATCGAGATTTTGACCGCGGTTGACGGGTCTAGTTGCACCGGAGTCACGATCTGGTTCTGCATTTTGATTTTCCGTACTGTCAAACCTTCGAAACAACTCCACCGACTGATATTCACCGAATCGTTTAGAGGTTATAGTCTTGTCAACAATCTGAAGAAATAGCGCGAGGCATAGTCGACATTCGTCGGTAACGAAGGGTTCTCTCTGACTCTAGTAGAGTGGTGATGAGACATCGACATCGATGTTTTCAGAACGATGTATCGATATTTTACATCGATGGCGTCCGACCGATATATCGATGCCTGACATCGATTTCAAATTTCGATGTCGGACAAACTCTACCTAAATTCTGATGTCAAATTCTGAATACGCGTCACGTGGTGTGAGATCGCATTGTTTAATAATAAAAATTAGAAAAAAAAACCGGACCATTTTTATATTTTTGCAAATTCGGAGTAATCAAATAATTCGTGATATTTATTGATTGGATAAATATACTATGGATTCGAAATTATACCTTCACTTTCATAATTCGATAGAATACATCTTTCTAATGTATTTCAAATAAGAGCCCGGTAAAATGAAAGTCACGTGACCTCGTGATTTACACTTGGAATTTTCAAACGGTTTTTCTCAGCCAAAACACATTCGATTGATGTGAAATTGATATCAGTGACGTAGAAAAACTTAATGAAGGGCCTGTCATTCGTGGATTTTCGAAAATCGAAAGACAATATCAGAATTTTGTGTAACAATATTGTTCTGTAACCCAAGGAGGTGCTGCCCCTCGTGGGGCGAGGCAGCACTTCCTTGGATTACAGAACAATATTGTGAAAAAAACTGTTATTACGTCTCGATTTTCGAAAGTCCACGATTATCAAGCCCTTCATTAAGTTTTTCTACATCAGTGATATCAATTCCACATCAGTCGAATGTGTTTTGGCTGAGAAAATAGCGTTTGAAAATTCCAAGTGTAAATCATCAGCCTCATATCGAGGTCACGTGACTTTCATTTCACCTTAAGAACTTAAAAATCTATAAAATAATCTCTTGTATCCGTATAAATATGGTCACTCACTGTATTCAATATTGAACAGAAAAAAAACGAAAACATCGATATTTTCTTCTAACATCGATAACTTCTAACTTCTAACTCCGATGTATCGATGTGTGTAACATCGATTTATTTTATTTCGATGTCCCATCACTATAGTAGAGTGTATGTGTGTGTGTGTGTTTGCGATCGTCTATCGGCAACGTAGAACGAATAGCAGATCAGGCTGATCTGCTTTACCGACTGAAAATAAGAAGAGTTTCTTCTTTACCGATTGAGAATTGTTGGCCTGCTTCGTAGTTTCTCCGCCGTGGCGCCACCTGTTGTATATTCGAACGAATAGCTTTGGTGAGCGTTATTCAAATGTTTAATAAAATTGGCTCGGTGATACAATATCAACGATTACGACAATAAACCGTTTTAACAGTAGCCGAACTCTGAAGACCGTATGAAATTCCTGCTCCCGGCGATATGGGTTTTTCAACGGTTCTATCAATTATTTTTGCATGGAAGATTGTATTCCGATTATAGGTGGTTATCATTCGTCATTCGATATCGTGTATTAGGTTAGGTGTCGATGTGTGAGGCAATAAAGAGGATATCTATTCCGTGTTTATTGTCGCGTTGATGTACGCTAGACTTCGGTTGGGAGAAAAAATGCAGATTCTAGTGACAATCAAACTTCAAAACGTGAGCTGTGATCATGTCGTCGACCATAGACGAGCCGCAGAGGTAAGGATATACATAACGATGAACTATACTGTCTATGTCCAGTATACGATATTTTTTCGGTATTTGCTTCATTTTTTACGACAATTTTCGAATTTCGAATCGCATTTGGAACAAAAATACACGGTTTTATCTGTTTTGTCTGTTAAAACCGGCATAATATAAGGAATATTGCAATACTTCTATCATCCGCAAATTTATATTAAGATTATTTCTAGGTTATATTTTTGTATTATATATTTCTGTACCTGCCTGCACTTAGGGGATTTAATCCGATGGTGAATAAATCTCTATCTATCCGCGAATTATTGGAGATTAAAAAAATGACGGAATAATCGGTTCATCATCTCACAGGTCGAGACTACCGCATGCTTTCTGTCGATCGAAAGAAAAAAAAAGGAATAGACTTGGAATTCGGTTCAGTTTTCTAGATATCGGTTATATTTTTACTGGCCATTTTCCCCATAAATTCGGCATCTGACACGAGAAGTAATTGACTTTTCAAACTTTAAGCTTTGGAATATCAGATCACATAAAATATCATTCGAATCATTCGATTACGGATTCATTAATGTAAGGCGAGTCCAGTCATTGGAATCCCTTTACGTTATATTCACTCCGCGCATTTATTTATGAATAGAAAAGTAGCTATCAGCCAAAAATTTCAAGCTCCTCCTGAATACAATTAGGAAGTACAGATTTCTGTCTATAATTTTTGTAGAAGCTCGAAAAGCATTAATTTTTCATAATACTTCACAAAGAATTGTCGTACTTTGGACTCATTGTTTCATTTCAATTGAATTTAGCACTTTTGGTTGCAAATTATGGCTGCTAGCTTCAGTTTCATCTCTAGCACTTGGAGACAGTCTGAACCTCAATACCGAACTCGCCTGTACTGTGAATTTTATTGGTACCTATGGATTGATTAATCAAGCTACAGCGATGCGTTCAGTTACAATTCAGCAGCAGCATTATTGGCAAAATTACACCCCGAGTAATCTTGAGCATAGTCTATAGAGCGTGGGGCAAGATTATACCACTGGCGCATACTTCATGTAGCTCAGATACTTTTTTTCCACCTACTACCTACTATACAGTATCGTGAGGAAAAATGTTCCACATTATATGGGTAAATAAAACCGCATGTAGAATCACGAGCATTGTACCTGCCTCGTGGGGAATCACAGTGGTTGCAGCAGACCCTCGGTCCGCTGCCACTGATTGCGAATAAGAAAATATAAAATAAAATAACGGTCGTAGAGATTTCTAGCTTGGTACCACGTCGAACGATCACTGCATTATAGCAATTCAATAATAAATTGTAGAACCCTCGGCCTCGGCATTATGCGCCGGTAATCACAGTAATAAGCGGTTTTAAAAGTAACATAAGTACGTTGTAGGTAGTAACAAGTGCGGCGTAATCGTTGGGACGTACGTTCGGTCTATGCTCCTTTCCACAGGGCCCCATGGGCGTCGTCCTCCACCCCCTCCCACCCCCGACGATTCTGGACCCTCATTTCCGCGTCGGAACCTATCGCTGTGTGTATTTTATCTATTATCTCGATCCACTCCGTGCGAGGATCGCTCCTGCCCGGAAGTTACGTTTTTACCACATCTTCACACCACCTTCGCTACCCCAGACGACACAGAACTCAAAGTGGTCTGAAAGTCGTCGTACGGACGTGGAAAGTCCCACTTTTTGTCGTCTAAGTCTTGTCTTAAGTCTGGCAGGTCAGCGTAGACGCACCTAAGCAAGGTCAAAGTTCATGATTTTTTTTCTCCATTCGGAATTTCTGTATTGACAAACGGTTTTCGTCATTGTTGAATTCCCTATTTTTTTGGAGGCGAATGATTGAAAAATGGAAGAATGGCAGCATTGTTCTCGAAACGCTGTCTTCAAAGTCTGTGGACAATGCCACTTGTACACTGTTGATCTCATTGGGATCAAATTTGAAGAGGATCGTGTTTAATGTTTGAACCAGTCCTTGACGAGCCGGTTTTTTGAATTTCGAATTTCCCTTCATGTTGGGCTACTTGGAAGGTCAAGAAATGTACTAAAATTTGTTTTTTTCACTTCAAATGTTGATCATTTCTTCAACAATTTTTTTTCTTTTTGAAAAAATGGCTCTTTAAGGACTAGCTTAGACATTGAAGATGATCCGGTTCAAATTTCATCTACATCAGACTAACAGTGTAGAGGTGACAGTGACCACAGACTTTGAAGACACCGTTTCTCCACTGTTCTGAATGATTTGTCTTAATAAAAAATACGAATTGTACATCAACTATTGTACTAAATAGCGGTGAAAACCGTTTAGTACAATAACCGAAAAAAAACATAAATTTTTACCGTATTTAGATGCCATTTCTTCATTATTTAAACATTTTTCCTTGTATTTGTTCGAAATTGCATTTAGAATTCCGCTAAGAATCTATTTTTTGGGATCAAGTTCCGTGGGCTGAGATATTTGGAGTTATCTGAGTGTCGGTAAAAATCGAGTACAGCACCCCCATAAACACGTCTTTCGGTCCCTTACAGACGTAGAAAAGTGGGACATTTGTCGTCCATAGACTACTTTCAGACCCTTTGAGTTCCGTACCGTCTGGGGTACATCTTTGGCAGATTTCAATTCCAAATGTTGCCTACGCCAATGTGACACAGCCTCGAGTGGATGTGTTAAGCCAAACATCTAATTTGCTGGTACGTGAAAATGATGGTATACCGCGGTCAGCATCATATCACGCGACGTCGATTCGGTGTAAGGCTCGTTGTGCGATGATCGAAAACAGATTGATACGTCTAACGAAGGTAACCGGGTCGACGAGGAGGTGGCTCGGTGACGTTTCGATAAAATATCTCGCACCGTGAATGAGAATTTGATCGTCACTGGACAGGCTACCGTGCGTTATGCGATAGGGATCCCTGCCCGGGTTGTGATAGTCGGTTATCGATAATGGTTCGAGCATCGAGCTTCGATGGGGAGCCACTAGATTTTGACACGAAAAAACACACGGTAGCGTTTTATAATGAGGAACCTCGGAGGCGTCACGGTGCAGCGCGGTAGCAGTTGACACTTTATTAAAACGTCCCGGCCACCGAACTCGCGGTATCAATCTTGTTGAGCGGGGCTCCCACGTGGAATTCTGCTTGTTATAACCGTACGAATGTCCTTAAGAAATACCGAACAGTTTAATAAGCAAGTGGTAGCCTTGATACAAGATACGGGCATTCTCATCCATCAAATGCTACCGTCTGCATGGATCTACCTACGTCGACGTACCGGACGTAGACGGGCTCCGAGAGTCTAACACGCATCGAGCCACAACCGCATCCACACAAATGCATACTTGACGTATGACTCGCTAATCGTACGCGAAACGATCGACCGGAATTTTTACATCGAGGGATGACGGATTCTGGATAGTCGGGGAATAACCTGTTTTCATTGAGCCTCGATTTCTTTTATCCTCCTCTTCTCGACGCAGCTTCCGCTCGATCCTTCTTTGCATTTCACTCTCATTAATTGATCCCCGGTGATAAAATAGATTTTTGCGAAGAGGATCCCGTTCTAAATTTCGAATTTCCTTTCTCAGCGATAGTTTCGAATGCGCGAAGGTCGCGTTTTATCCCTCGGTCAGATTTTGCCGATTATTTAGGAAAATTTTGGACCGGTTATTTCCAAGGGCGCCTGATACAGGCAACCGCGCGGACATGGGTGTGAGGTAAAAATTGCATGCGGAGAAAGCTCGCGAGTTAATTTCTTGATTAGGCATCCGCGCGGCGATCTTTAATTGCCCATTTTCAAGCTTGACTTGAATTTTATTTGAAATATATATATTATTTTAATTACGGCCGTCAAGTATTCCCAAGGCCTGAAATATATAGGCAAGATATAAAAGCCTAGCCGCACGTATGGAGGTAATCAACCCGTCATCTGGTCGCGTGCGAAAAATACGTTAATTTGTGGCGTGGGCTTGCATGACCGAGCAAATAAATAAAACGGCAAACACATCGTATGGACCTCGGCCTGAACTGGACTGGACCTCGTATTTTATATTTTATCCAGTACGAATGATTGATTGCACTTGCTACCGCGCCGATAACATCTCGCGAAATGCCGTTGCCTTCTGTACTTGTCATTTCACGCATTGTTTATTATTACCCGACAGTTTTATGTTGCTTTATCGCGATCCAAAAAAAAAAAAAAACTAGGAATAAACACAAAATAAAAACTACCATTGCGGATTAACCAAGCTATACGTTTTTTATTTCTTTCTTCATATGCACTGATTAGAATATAGTTGAAATCCCAATTAACAAGCGGGTTCCGGCCTTTGAACTTCCCGTTACTTATTTTGTTCCCAGATATTTGGAATTTTGCAAATCTTACCTCAGTAAGATTCTTGATCAGTGGTTCAAAAATTTTATAAGATTTCTGTTTTTAGATTTTTTTTTTCTCAGCAAAATTGGATTCGTAATTTCAAATTTCGCAAAACTGACTTCAGATTCGTGATCAGCGATCTAAAAAACTATGTGGTACAAAACTTCATTCAAATCCGTTGATCCGTTCTCAATGTATCGTCATTTTTATTGTATTGCTTAGAATCTTGCTATTCAAACAATTCCGAAAGCATCGAACCGATCAAAGCCAAAATCTAATCGGTTCTAAGTTTGGGAGATGTCACAATAACGTTCCATTTTCTCTGAAAACGGAGAAACGGAAGATTAAAAATTGATTCCGATGGTGAAAAATCAAAGTCCATAGTAAGAAGGCAATAGTTATGATCGTGTTTTGTTTCGAGGTTCGATAGAGGGGGTATAAGAAGATAGTAATTACAGAAGCGGGACGCAAAACCCGCGCGGTCGGACCGTCAGACCTGCAAGGCACGATCCTCGATAAGTATAGTTGTTTCATGATCGCGTCGATTCAACGCTATACTCGCGTTATTCGAGCTTATAGGTGTATCTTATTCGAAAATTATGGCATATCGAGGAGCAGGGGAGGCACACCTACATCCTCGACGACAAGGAAGACGTTACACAAATTTCTCACCCAAAAATTCAAACTCCCAGATAAACCAATTGTTTATCTTCCTTGGATCAACGATTTCTCGAGTCTATCCTGCTCCAGCCTCGATCATTGACGGGTAATTATCGATAGTGATTTAAAGCCAGTCGTTTCATTGGTCGTTACAGGCATATCGCGCTGGAAGGCGTTCAGCCGCCGAGTAGTCGAACGGTTATGCGAATCTTCTCTTCTCTTCTCTTCTCTTCTCTTCACTTCACTTGTTCGCGAGGAAGCGTGGATAACTGAGAAGGAACTCGTGCGATGATCCGTCCGCCTACCTCGTCATTATCTCCCGATACAGTTTTACCCCCGTTTTTTTTTCTACTTATTTTATACTCCCTGCCATTATTGATCCTTCTTTGTTTCGCTCCTGCGAGACTGCTTGCCTTCGTCTCACGGACAGATATACTCGCGATCGTTGCCGTATAGAATCTCATTGAACTATAACAAGCCGAGGTAATTCGAGACTTGCATAAACAAATCGAGTCTCTGAGTAAACCTACGCGTACGCGCGCGGTTTTCTCTCTTCCGTGCCGATAAACTTGCTCCTTTTTCGTTATCAAGTAGTTTCGTTTACGACACGGGGTCAAAATCGCAACCAGAACTGAAGTATTGACATATTCTAACGGCTCGCGGTGCTACTTCCTACCCGTTGTGCTTTCCTGACCCCAGGACTGCCAGGAATCAATGACAAATCCAATGGCAACGGCGCCGTGAGGCAACGTCCTGCGGAGCTTTCAGGTCGATAGAGGAACGCTTCGCGGGTCAGGCGCCGCAGAAGCGGAGCTCATGCTCTCCTGTTAGACACAACTCTACTTCCGGAATGATTTTGATAAAGGAGTGCTAGAAGATTTGATGTGGCAGTTGCAGTACCCCGTGTAGGAATTGACTTCCAAATGGGGAAAACTATCCAGAGCCCTACCACAAACGTTAAGTTGTTTCATCCGTTCGATTCTATCTTTACTATTCCATTGTAGAAATTATATCCAGGGCCCTTCGTTATCCGATTTGGGGCGAGTTTGACGTTTCTGGTGGGGCCCTGGCAGGGCCCTGGGTGGGTTTCCCGGATTGTAAGGGAATTTTTAGCTGGGACGTATCGAGTTCCTAAAGTTTGAACGCGGTTGACGGGTTAGATCGGAATGCGGCATGGGTCTTGACGCCTACACCCCGGGCACTGCGAAGTCTAGTTGAGTCTTAAATTTATTGGCGATAGAGGTTCGATAACTGCTCGTGCATTACTCCGCCCACAGTAAGGCAAGCCGCCGTAACACTCCGCCGCACAAGTTAAGGGACTATAATCGTTTGTTGTATGCTGCACTCGCTTTCAGAGGAGTTGCGTTATTTCGTATCGGATTTATCAGAGCTCGATACTCGACGAGCAACCATTCCGGCCTCGCTCAACGAAAGATTGGAAAAAAAAAATTAAGAAAACCTTTCATATTCATTCTGCCAATAAGTCTCTTACTCGATTGTTGGTTTTTATACACTTTTTGCTATTTCTCCAAAAATTTTCTGTCATCTTATTCATTTATTGCTAAATTCGCGAAATTATTGCGACGATGTTCGAATAGTTCCTGATGATTGACTAATGATGTATCGATTAATGAGGTATAGAGATGATTATCATGGTTTTTTATGACTTTGAAGACCGAAAGGAAAGAGAATCTGCCGATATACTGAAAATAAAACAAGAATGCTGGTCATTAAGGGGTCAGACACGTTTGGAATTGTTTGAAAATCGATTTATTGTTCGCCCACTTTTTCTTAAGTTGGAAACATAATGAATATTGTGTGAAAATTCCGTTTGAAAATCTGAAATTAGACTCGATTATCTCGAAACATAGTTTTCGTAGTCGATTATACTACTTCGTTTATCGCAACAACGGCTAATTTACCGATTTTCTCCAAACTTGGACACAATGTTTGATACTTTGGCTAGAACTTGTCGTAAGACTTTTTTCTACCCTAGTATTATTATTACATTGTTTTTTTTTTTATCGAACTAGAATTTTATATGATAATTTGTGACGAAATCTCGAGCTAAAAGTTCAGACAGTCGCCATTTCGCGAAAAACAATAAAAAAAAAAAAACAATAATAATAATAAATCCCATACAACTTTTGCGCTGTGTATTATATTTTGAGAATCCGTTGAAATTTTTTATTTCAGATCAATCTACCGCTCGAAATTCTGGTAAATGCAAATCGTAATGGATGGATGATCATAAAAGAAGCTGATTTAGGTTACCTTTGAACTTCCCGTGTTTCCGTGCCCAGAAATATTATTATTTGGATTGAACTTTCGGAAATCCAACAATAAATTCGTGGCTAGCGACTCAAAACCTTTGGATACCAATTTCGATCGGAATCTGAAGATTTATAAAAAAAATTTCAATAATTTTGGATTCGTCATGTTGGATTTTTCAAATCTGACTCCAGATTTGTGATCAACCACCCAAAGAACCTGCGAGTACCAATTTTCATCAAGATGTAAATATTTTTCTTTTTTTGTTTAGCATGTTGAATATCCATTGAAAACTCAACTTTTCATTTTTCGGGTGATTACGATAACTTTCTATTTTCTCTGAAAACAGAGAATCGGGAAGTTCGAAATTGGGGATGTTACTATAAATACGCAAACTTTCCGAAGAGAAAATCCGAATTGAAAAAACCAATTTATCTTTGCGTTTTACGAGTTTTTACAACTATTTGGAAAAATCATGAAAAATCATTAAAAAAAAACATGGCGGGTTACGACGTTTTGCCTTTACGTTGTTTTTTAATTTTTCTTAAAAATTGTAATGAAAGAACGATGTATCCGCCAAACTTACGACCTTTTGACCGTTTTCAGAGCGAATGGCATGAAAAAAAAAAAAAATTATACGACCTTTTGCCACCAAGATCGCGTTTTTGGCGCTTACGACCTTATGCAATTAGACGCGCGTCTCTTCTTTCGGCCGTCTAACCGAAGGTGCCCCTATTAAGACGACAAAGAAAGAGAGGATTTTTCCGAGTCGACTCAATATATCTACTATTTTATCGAGACGTACCTAATATCGAGACTCCTGGCTTTCATGTTCTGTATTTCAGTAAATAAAAATGGTAAAGCATTCAGACGCGAAAAATGTTCATGCTTGTTCCGCTCCTCATCTCCAATAAGCTTGACAATGCTTCGGGTCCAACTGCTTTACCAGATTTTTGCACCGGGGTAAAATAAGTCGAAGCGAAGTCTCTAGATTTCACGTCCCAATAGTAGTCAGTTGAAATCTGCTTCATTCAACTCAATTGAACAATTCTATCATGGTTTGTTCGACTTAATAATTTAGTGAATTGATTTCGATAAATGAACTAAAGATACCTTCGTTACAAAATGAATAAACTGTTCCAATAACACAGTTAGTTGATTTTTTTAACTATTTTTCAAACAAATTGTTTATTGTTTTTCCAATGAAACACGCATCTGATTGCTCACCACCCGTAAGCATAGAATTTACTCCAGTTAACGATAATCTTTTTCACTTGGTGTAGAAAAATCTGAAAACGGCGCAAAGCGTAGAGTATCATCGACAGGTGAGTGCATTATCCGGGAGCAAATAATGGGAGATCAGTTAGGTCAGCTGCGGAAATTAGTGCAATTTTTGAATGTGCGTTCTATGCGAAATATAACAGTGTTGTCTCACGAAGGTTAACCGCGGCACTTTTCTGAATTTAGTACACGAAAAGTCTTGAACATTGAAAGACGACAGGTTCAAAAAAAAAAAAATCAATAAATAAATCGTTATCATGTCAATTTGTGGGGATTTTGTTCATAAGTCGAATAGCTGTGGGGTTACTCAACAATTAATCAGTAATCGAATCGTACTTTCGCTGAATCGACAGCTGCCAATCACTTCTAACATCCTTGAGCCAGTATAAGTCTTGTAGCAAGAACCTGAAAGTTTATACGAAATTGCGATTATTCCTATTATTCTTTGCGGGGTGATTATTGTCAGAATTGGGATCCATGGTGTATTTCATGTTTCTGTTACCCACAGGTATATCATTCAACGACCTCGAGAATTGCGAGGTCAAATTGTTCGCCGATGGATATTTATAGTGATTTTAATCCCCATTATCATGCTGATATAGATTTATGAAAAGCGATGCCAAGATTCTTGCGAATAATTTCTCCCGGATACCGTATCACCCTTAACAGATTTCACAAGAAATCAGTCAGATGTAATACTTAAGATTAGATAAAAAATATCAATTGCAGGATTTGTTGTCCATATTTATTCAACTAGGTTGATTTAACGGGTATGCAAATCAATAGGAATAACGTCATAAGGTGCTCAAGCCAGATTCACAGGATCAAACTCAAAACGATAAAAAAAATCGTTAATCCTATTTCCTTGGGACTAAAAGAAGCTTTCGGCTCATAACGTATCTTTATACTGTTATTCGGTATAGTAATTTTTTTTATTGAAGAAGCCGGGTCCAAGCCAAGTTCTTGTAATATCCGTCGAATGTTTGCTAATTAGCCCCGATTGAAACACATATGATTTTGAGGTTTCTCCCACTTTTATAACCTTTGATTCCTTCCACATGCGAATATGAGCTAATGACCGGAGGTTGACATCAGCTCGAATAACACGTTTTTCTATTTCTGCTCAGAAAGTTTGGTATCAGATGTCTCCACAGACCCGTAAGATGCCTACTCTGTTGGAATAGCGAAAGAAAATAAATAGCAGGTGGCGCATGCGCACATCCTAAATGCTCGACTTTCCACCCTTGAGAGACTTTCGCCCATGCGCACTTCGAGATAACCTAGCTGCTCAGTGGTGCCATTGGACTTGAGTAGATGTCCCAGATTGGGGCAAAAAATACGAGTATTTAATGCATATGTGGTAGAAAAAAATATTATGCGGGGGACGTGGTGACAGGCGATGTCTGTGTTGTGTGAAATTTTTAGCACTCGCCAGTGCTGGTTCATGCTGCAAACTTCATACTCATCGGATATCGCCTACTTTTCGCACTTATCGCCAGACAATCTACTATTTTCAAACTATGATATCCCGAAATTGTTGGCCCACTATCGTCACGTGTTTTCTGGCACTTGAAAATACCGATGAGAACAAGGGTGAACGATATCTGGGGGGTAACTTTCGTGATGACTGTACAGTGTTTAACTTTCTCTGATTAGAGGGGTTTTCGTTTATCACGATTCACTGAGCGACCTCCTGATTCGCGGCCCTCGTTGTTAACTATACGACGTTTTAACACGCGTCTCGGGTTATATCGCGTTGACTGGTTACGTTATTTCGAAAACGTATAGAAAAAACGAGATTTCTTTTTTTTCTTTTCCTCTAACCTCAAGCGAACCGCCACCTTACCAATCATATCAGATATCTTTCTAATTGACGTTTTCAACGCAACAAATCTGCTCCGATCACAGTTATAAACACAGCCCAAAACTGGGCAGTACCTAATTACCTAACTAGGTAGTGACAGGCTGGTTTTCTGTTTCTTTCTCTTTACCCTTACTCCCAATATTACCCCGCTGTTAACGAGTGGGACGATCACAACCGGTGTGGTTACAACAGTGAAAGAAAGGAAAAAAAAACGTTTGGCATTATTCGGAACGGTGACCGTTTACCTTTTGGTTACTTGGATGATGATAGAGAAAAGGAAGAAAAAAAGAAAAAAAAGGAATTAATCGATGCTTCAAAAATTGAATACCTACACGGTAGATGGTGGTTTTGACTGGCGTCTTACGGTGTTGTGAGAAGATGAGAAACGGCGCGGGAGGTCTGCATCATCGGTGCAAACGATTGATGGACACGAACTCACACAGCCATGAACACGGCTTGTGAGGTTGTCCGAATCGATGAGCAACGGACACATATAAACGAACCCGTAATCACTGGTCGTTAGCGCCTCATTCACGCCAGGCTTTCCGAACCTTAGGGACCTTGGACTATCTGAAATGCTACAATTTATCCCCATGTAGGCTGGTCAAACTCGTGAGATCGTAGGAGCCAGTTTCCTGAAAATGATTTTAAGATCCAAACTCGAGTTACCGATGTGCTAAACGGGCAAATTACCGCAGCATCGTTTCGTCACTGTTGCACACGTGCGACGGGTAAACCGCATGCTGCACCTACTATCTTGAGATCAAAGAGCCCAACGGTGGCGGAACCGAGCGTATCTCAGGTAAGGCGCACTCAACACCTCTCGTCTTGTATGAAAGTGTTGATGATCTTTGAAACTGGTCGGGCTCATTAGTATGTGAAAGGTGGTGCCACCCACTGGGCGGAGCAGCGGGTCATTGAAACAATAATGTTGTGACTCGGGCTCATCAACCTCATCTCTTTTATACTATACGGAGCCAATTGATTTCTGTGATTGATTGTTCCTGATCTCTCGAAAACTTTCGGCCCACAAACTACTCAACGCTTATATCCATCTATCCCCGTGGTCCCCGTCGCATTAACCTCTATTATGTGATCCTTACCGAGGATTTATGGTCCCACTTTTGATGCTAAAACAATCGGCACCTGGTTTCTATGATCGTGGGATTCGGGTGTAGAGCAAGAAGAGCAAGAATAAGATATTAGGGAGGATCTTCAGCAACGCGAAGGACTCGAGCCCCGAGGGGGTTAGTTTGGTAGATGGTGTTTCCAGGAAACGGATCCTGGCAGCTTGTTAGTTGTCTCCAAGAGTTTCGTAATATATGACTACTCCAACGCGCCAGAGTTAGTTGGGTACGACCTGAGGCCTGAGTCAGAGTCTTAGGTTGCTGCTCGGCGTGCTCGCCTAGGCCAACGTGAACGTGAACGTGAACGTTAACGTGCGTGGGACAAGATCGCCTTTTACACTCGGTTGTGGACCTGAGGTATTATGCAGAGATAAAATAATTGTCCGACTCGCGATTCTGTGTGTATTCTCTCGCAGTATCCGTACACGTGAGGATCGAACATACTTGAGACGTTAATTAGGAACATTGGGAGTATATAAATAAAAAATAATCGGCAATGACAAGTATGATAATAAATTTTAATCAGATACGAGTGTCGTGCCGAGCGTTTGGGCTTCCTAAATTCCCGAACGAGTTTAACCAAGAATAAAACAACTCCTAATTAAATTAAATGGTCGCCTCGGTTGCTCGGGCTTGTGTGAACAAACGGTCAATAGTTTATCGGGCGATCCCTGAATTTAGTAGGGATCGAAACCACCTTGTGGGTATAAGAACGAAGAAAAACAAGTTCTGGATCGTGTAAAATTCGACCAGTTATCAGACTACGAAGAATTTTCGTGAAAACTTGTCCAAGATCTTGTTGTAGTCGATAATTGAAGCCGATTCTTATCATCCGCGATCAATAAACAGTTCAATCTCGTATAGGTGTACAAATTTTGTGATCTTTCCCACACACGCTTACTTCCTGCAGGAGGATATTATGCTCGATTCGACGTTATTAACATTCGCGTAATCTTATCTTTATGTATGTTTTTTTTTTGGTCTTTTCGGGTTAATGTAATGGATTCGTTGACGCCCTTGCCCCGATCTTACCAAGAGAAGCCGGTTTTGTTTTGAGGACGAACACGTTTATAACCTTTACTACAATCCTTGGTCTCAGGTAGCTGCCTAGCCGTATCAGAAACACATCGTGTCCAACACGCCGTGGGGCTGATAACACTATTACCCAAATTGATTTCACGTTTTTATTTGCTTTCAACATCGAAGAGAATGGTTATCCGGTTATCCGTGGGATTATTTCCCTCTGGGATCGTGGCTCGTCCGCTTCGATGTCTGCTGTAATTAAATTTGAGAGAAATTGATTACGGTGATTGACACCCGTTGATAAAATTCATCCGCGTACGTCAGAACCTCCTCATCACAATGTAGCTGATTACTTATTCTCGGTACGAACTCTTTCACCCGCGATTTTACACGGAACTTGCAACCGAGAGATTACAAATACCTGCAGCCTTCTCGAACTCTAGACCCGCGGCTATGATCGTCGACATCCCACACTACGTGTCTGGATGTTTTTTGATTCGAAATTGACAGGAGTTTGCCTCACACGAAGGCACGGAGTACAGGCTAGTTCGTCAATGGACAAATTGAATAATTGGGAAACTAGACAGTGACGACGATGACGAGCGAGTCCGTGGAGAAGACGATTAAGCGATTTTTGAAGTATCTTTTTTTTTCTCGGTGTTTCGAGCGAAGCTCCTTAGCCGCGTCTTAGCGACAACGTCGAGGACGCGCGTATATACCACGATGCTGAGGGTTTACGAACGACGAAAAGCAGCTCCGGGACACAGACCCGTTCTTCGTACCTCGGTCTCAGTTCTCCGTTCTTCGTTCCTGGAATCACTAATTAGTGTCCCTCTTGTTTTATTTCTCTTCGTCCACTTAAGCCAGTGACTTGACGGCCCTCACGGGTCTCCCCTCGAGGGACTCTCGATCGGGGCCCGCGATGTATGTGATTGGCCAGATTTCGACCCGTCGAGACAGATTGACGCCTCGAATGACGGTTCTATTGCCGATCGCGAAACCCATATTTTGAGGACCCGGTTCCATCGACACTTATCCATCGTCTTCAGTTTCTATAAAGTGGAAGAAAAAACGTCGAACCGACAATTCCGCTTCTGAATCATAACGGCCGTAAGCATTCGTCAAGACAACCATGCAGATCATATTTTTTGCCCGTTGGAAACGTCAAGAGGAATACGTCAGAGTTTGTCACCGCGTTCTGGCGAGCCGGTGGTCCTCCCGGACGGCGGTGCGGAATGTCCGGGCATTTCTCTGATCCAAGTAGTCCGGCACGGTCGCTTGTCCCGGTCCAAACCCCGCGAAGAACGGATAAAGGAATACGACAAGAATCGTCTGTGACGAGTGACGCACGCCTTGTCCACATGGAGTGCAATTTACGTCACGTTGGGTCTTCGCATTGCGGCTTCTGCCGCATACCAACCAAATTTATGCACTTTTATCAACAAGTGTGAAGTATACGAAGAGAATTAGCGTCTTTCTTGACGATCATGATAGTTTTTGCTGAATTGAGGCGGTTTTTATTACCGATCGCTTAACCGCGACACAAGCATCGTGGTCTTACGGCAATGGCGGAGAGCCTGAGAAGCTGTGCGGTGCACCTTACACACAATGCGGCAGTTCTCCCGGGAGTCACTCGGCACTTGGTGAAGCTGCTCGGCGCGGCAGGGCAACAGATAGCAGTTTTTTGCCCAATTGAATTGAATGTAAAACACGGCCTTACATCAATCTGAGCCGCGAGGCTGAATGACCCGAGTGATTTAAGCATCGGCTCTCCGCAGTCTTTAGAGCTTTGGTATGTATAAACGCGTTGGCAAGAGGCGTCTCTTTAAAGCGCGGTCAGGACGCCGTACGCCTCCGCGTTTCAACACGCTCTCGGGAATGAAAGAGCGTCGCGGGTCCTCCTCCGGGAGCGAAGCACCTGGTTCCGAAAAAGGAACCCTGAGAAATTGCCGGATCCTCGGACCCGCCGGGAACCTCGGCTCCCAGGCCTCCCGTTGGGACGGTCTAACCGTACCTTTACCCTGTACTCGAACGTGGACGTCTTCCGCGGAGACAGAAAGACGACGAGGACCCGGCGAGCTAACTACCGGAGGTTGGATGGCAGCTTACGCTTATAAGGGCAGATTACCTTAAATATGTCTGACGTTTCCATGGCTTAGATCTTTTACTGCGACTATAATGGCCACCGCCATGTTATACGGTGCTGGCTATTATATCGTACCTTCTTGTCACGAGCTATTCTTCACTCACCCATCAGATCTCGCGGTTTTTGGCTACTATCGACCGAACGTCAAAGTCAGATTTTTGTGCAGTGGACGATCTGTTTATTAATTTGTTCTTGCGACGGATTGATAATTTGTTCTCTGACAATGAGTCTGATCCGATAGGAATGCCGATGTCAGGTAAGTTTGTATACGCGTATATCTATAGATAGAATTTCGGTCTTGATTTTTATCTGGTTGGCTAACGAAGATAAATATTTGATCGATGTAACGTATTCGGCATATGTTAGTTTTTTCAATAGATAATTGGATTCAAAGTCAGCATCAGTCAGGTTGGAAGGACCCCGGCAGCCTCCGTGGTGTAGCGTGTAGCGTGTAGCGTGTAGTCGCGACGTCGACTGTGATCCTGTCCAGGCCGCCTCTTCGCAGCACTACATTTGCCACTATGACCGACTTTTTCCTCTATTCCGGGACTATTTTTTGCGTTGTACCTGCCGCGGATTCCGACGCCGGCAGTGGCTCAACATCGGACATCAGAATCAGCCTTTTTCTCCTGCCGCTGCACTGGCTCGCGATATTGTTTATTGGATGCTACGCACGCTGTAACCATATTCGGACAGCGAACGAAAAACCATCTACCGCACATTCAAAATTCATCCTACAAACAGTTTACGGATCTTTTATCGATTCCACCACATTTCTTACGCGTCCTTTAATCAATCCGCTATCCACTCTCCAATCGTTAATCGTTATCCCTCCACAAATTGACACCGCAAAAAGACCTCTCCATCTTTCTGCTTTCGATCATCGCGACTTAGGTACACGTCTGTGTGCCTTTATGATCCCTCGATGTTCATAAATAAAGCGATTGCAGTGATTTCAGCTAGTGATAACGAAGTGAATTTGAAGTAATGACGAAGCGATTTAATTATTCAAAGCGACAAGTTAACGACCTTTTACTGATATCGATACTGAAATCCGGATTCCATGTTCCTTGGCCACTAATCGGCGTGCAAAAAACCGGAGTAATAATTTTCTCGCAAAATTCTTACGATTTATCGCGTTTATGGTCAAAGGAGGATGTTCTCGATTTCTAATTAGCGACGGAAGCATTCGAGCTCGCGTATGCGGCACGTCTTCTAAATTAATGGGTGATTCGTAAGCGCCTCGTCTTATTACCCGCGCATAATTAGCGTAGTGCTGTGCGAGATATATCGGAGGCTGCGGGAGAGTAATTGAGACCGGAATTTTCATCACCGAAGGCGAAATGAAAATGGGGAGAAACGGTCTGAGGCGAAACAATTAAACCTGCATTCCCTAACCAGGTGTGGTGTCCCGGGGACGCCCGGGTGACTTCTTCGGTATCCATGATCCGTGTCTGGTATAAGTATTGGAACCTGAGGGCGCCCCGGGCCCAGGTATACCAACCGTTGTCTCTCGGCTACCATATATTACGTCCTCTCTACGCGCGTCGTCTCCGTCGCTCCGACGATATTCCTGTTATTTTTCCTCCCTCTCGGAGCGTCGTCGAGGTCCCACAGGCCCGTGTCGTCGCAGGCATTCCTGGAGCTGATTTTATTTGTAGGATGTCAACCAGTTAAAGGCTGTGCGGCAGGCACCGGACGGGGCGGAGGGGAATGCGAGTCTGGGGTCCAGGAACCTGCGGCACGGAATAGAAGAGCATATAGGCACCGAACGCACGCGCGGGGACGGGGACACGGACGGGGACGAGGACGCGAGAAACTTCCAGCCCCCAGCCCCCTGCGCAGCATCGAGTATCCAACCTCGCTCAAACTGAACGGCAATTAATTCCTACGTAGATTTATCGTGTCCAACTTCGATGAGGTCCCAAGATCCCCGACTCGCTTCGGAGGTTTATACCAATAAATGATTTTCAAACTTCACCACCACACGTTTTATCATCCTTATTCTCAACGATTGTGTATGTGCCGAGCTATCGGACCAAAATTACACCCGCAAAGAGATATTCTATCCCGGTCCTTCTTCTTCGCCACAAGATCAACCTCGCAATTTGAATATCGTACGTGGAAGGCTCGGGCCCAGCCGGAGTCCAGGACTCTACACACACGTGTGCCCGAGTACGTAGCATGATATCGGAGCTCCCGGAGAGTATGTAGCGTCGCGAGGATCCCGCGAGAACAGAACGCGCCATAAACAAGTGTTATCGCAACGCGTTCTGGTCCCAAGATGTCCGCCTGACCAGGTGGCACAGCTCGACCGGACCAGGGACGCTGAACGCTTGTTAAGCGAGCTCTAAAATCGCGCGATTTTTTTTTTCTTCTTTCCACCAGCTATCCCCGGTAATACCGATGTGCCAAAAAATGGCACGATTTCATGGCACTTCACTTCACGAAGTTTCGATCAACGACCCGACTCCCGACTCTGCTCGGCTTATTAAGGAGGTAAAGTGTAAAAATCTCCCGATTCCGTGGATAGATCAACGCCGCGAGATAATAAAATGTTCAAGAGTTGCCTCGACGGATCCTGATTCGTAGTTACTTCTTGAGTAGCGACCGATCAATGGACGTGCAGGATCGAGGAAGCTCCGCTAATCGCGTCGTGCGTCGGTCCGACGATCAGTTTATACTCGCCGGTGATCTTTTAACCGGCGTTGACCCGACAGACCGGATAATCTAGGTACGTACGTCGACGTCCCTCCGCGTATGTCAGCGATCCAACTGCAGAATAAACCAGAAGCGGCGAAGATCGTAAAAATTAGCTATCGTCCGGGATCCTCGGGCTTCCGTCTCTCCTCGAGCCCGAAGACGCGGAGATCTGAGGAACCTAGGGGTTGTGGTAGCCTCAAGAAGCTTCGGCGACCCGCTGAGCGCCCGGAACACTATCAGGGCGCACATCAGCCCACGGATTTCAGAAGCTACAAACTTATATTCGAGGTTTCTTCTCCGTATGTTTATGCTTACGGGTGGCGCGCATTACGGACCCCCTGTAGGGACCCCAGCACGCCTTTATGGTCCCTTCGTAGCGGGCGTTGATTCCCAAAAATGGACGACTTTGGATCCTTCGTCCCTAAGATCGAATAACTCCGTTCGTCACATCGTCGATTACCGATCGTTGATCTTGAGTATAAATTACGTAACGACGAAAGGAGAGAAGAAAAACTATCGGCGCGTGCTTTGAGAGTGCGGGTTACAGTCGGTCACGTGGAGGATATGGACTGGAGGTGAAAACGGAGTCTGGGCTATTAAAAGGCAATGACAAAGCAGTTGGAGCGGCTAAGCAGCTCCGCACAGATTACGGATCACATTAAAATGTCTTTGTGTACGCGAACCCATTATAGAAATAAATGCATAACAAAGTGGGCTCGCGCTCCCTCTCGACATCACCCACGTCATCTCTGGATAGATTTAATTACGATTCAGAGTATATAATAGTTTATTAATACTTAACGAGACCTTTTGCAATTTAGTAGATAGGATATGAAAGATCGATCATGTCTTGTCCGTATTTGCGACTGCAGGCGCGGTTTTTGGAACCTGGGTGCGGCTCTTTTTCTGCTTCAAGTTTGGGGATTTTTTTGAGAAACCACCTCGCGCTATTTCGGGGCATCACGTATTATGCAAAATATCGGCATTTCAGAACGCGAAACACCCGGCTGCCGGGGCAGCCGTAGAGCGGTGAGGTGAAGTCCGGGCTGGGAGAGATCAGCTTGACTATTTATCATACAGAAAACAATAGGAACTGGCGAAACACGTGCTTCGCGCCGCTGAAAGCCACAAAGCCTGAAGATACATGGATGTATAGGTACGGAGGTAATACGATGCAGAAGAAGCAAAAACCGAGCGGGAGAAAAAAGAAAGAGAAAAACATGAGGAGGGAAGGAGGGAAAATAAAGAAGAATGAAGAAAAAAAAAACTGTACCATGGTGGACCATCAGGCCTCGAAGAAAGCCAAACGGTCTGCCAGAGGGAACGAGCCGGGCTGCTCCTTCATTTGTTAAAACAATATAACAATTCATTTTTGTCACATCCACTGTCGAATACATTTTGCTGCGGTCTTCCAACTCGAAAAAGGAATTATTGTCTCTCGGATGGCAAACTATTGTCACGGAAACTGGGAGAGAATTTGTATTTCGCCTCGCGATCTTCTTCTCCGATAAACTTCTGACCTTTTTCGACATTTTTTAACGCCCGTATCACGACTGGCATGTTATCCCATAATATCGATCGATCGAAAATATTGTTTATAGACACAAAATGCAAATAGTTTTTTGTTTTTCAATCATAACTCTTCGCGTAATTCTGCTACGTTGATTCACAATAATTTTTCGCAGTGATGTATCGGTCATTCGGTCATCAATGATAATCTCGGTATTAAATATCTTCGGGACCACTTATATTGGCGATCCTTAATCGAAATGACATACAGCACGCGCGCGGCTGCTAATAGCTTCGAACGCCTTGTACACCCAACCCCGAGACGGCGTCCTCGCGAGCGGACCGACGAAATTTAAAATCTCGTAAAGTTTAATCGGACGATAGATTTGCTGCAAGGTGCACCGTGCAGTCTGCGCGGACAGCCGGGCATAAACACGCTGTAGTAGGCCCTGGCCAACCATAACTTAGGTGCCACTGCCTGCCAAACCCGATGAAAAATATTCCTTGCATTGTATATACATCCATATACTCGGACCACATGACCAACCTTATATTTACATACTTATATACACTACAGGGTACAGGCACCATAACGTATTGAACACGAGGATCGAGCATCTGCGACGATATATCCACACACCAAAAACTAACCACGATATCACCTCGCGATGCCTTATCGATCGGTAAGGCATTATTTCAATTCGTTGGATGATAAATGGAGGTTCATTCTCCCTGTTTCCAGCTTTTAGTCGAAATCATTTCAGAAGATTGGCAAAGATTTGACGAGCTTTTACCAGAATCTAGCGCGCATGCGATTTCCGATCCACCGCGCAGGTTTTATGTCGATAGATCGCGCATGCGCAGTTGTTATAATTCACCCTGTACATTCGGACCAAGTTTCCAGCGCTTAGATCCTCCGTCTAGAGTTGGAAGCGGCGATTAAAAGTGAAAGAACTAATGATCTTGTGTGATAATTGCTCGTGTATGAGATAGAGAATCTGTAGGATCTCGAAAAGTACAATTCTCGGATGATAGGTGAGCAAGGTGGCGTTTGGGATTCGTGTCTCGTAAACCTTGGTTTATTTGTTTATAATTAACATGAAAGAGGTTGGAGACTTTGATGCCGCGATGAAACGCGATAGCGCAAAGTCCGAACAAACTTATTATATTACTCCGTCTAGGCGCACGGGGCGAGTAGAGGGTCTCCTTGGTTTTTTCAACGCGCCTCGGTATTTACCCAAAGTTCTATCTGTCTGGGTGTTACGTGGACTTTATCCTCCTACGATATCAACGAAAAGTCGAAAACCTTTATCTTCTCCGCAGCTGGTCAGCACCAATAAAGAAGATGATCAAAAATAAAAGACCATAAATAAGGTTCAAAGTTTATGTAACCGAACACTCCAAAGAAATTCAATAACCTTCGAATTACGAGTGTAGACACAGATTAAGAATTCACCCCTGCATTTATAATCTGCATAATTGGTGTCCTCGCAGCCCATACAACGCCTCGACGTCTCAGCGAGTGGAAATGATAACGTTGCGGTGTAAGAAGTGTCGTGGGCAGCCACTAAACCCGCGACCATATGCCTCGAAATTTATGAACCGACCGTTAATGTATATTATCTGATGCGCCCAGCCTCGCCGCGTGGACGTTGTATCCACGTCTTACACTTGCGACGCAGGGCGAGAAGCCATATCGAACGTAATGCTCCTCAATGGTAATCGATGACGATATTGACGATCGATTTATTTGTACACGTAGAAAACCGTGTAGATGTGGTTCGCTCGAGCATATACAAGGTTATAAATTTATAATTTCGTATGCCGACCGCAGAGGCTCGTCAAAACACGCCGACTATGTCACAAACCCGCCTAATAAAACACGGGTCCTCAAGTTGGGTCCACTTATACCGAACTTAGTTCCTATACACGAGTAGCCAGCCGCGGTTCTGGTCCCGGAATTCTTACGACGCGACAAAGGAACCGGCATCGCCGCCCCCGAGGAGCTAGTCATCCCGCCATTTTGGAGTATTTTATAACCCCGAAGACGGGAACCGTTTAACAAAGTCATAAGCACCTATTTTTCGCAAGCTCTTGCCAATTAGACTCTTTTCGGAATGGCGAAGGATCTTTTTCTCTCTCTTGAAAATCTCCGCGGAAGATGCCTCTTCCGTTAATTGATTATCCAAACAGCTTCGCCCCGGTTTTCAGGCGTCTTTTATATATGAGTCGCGTGTTTGACCAAGTGATGCCGATGCAGAATCGCGTCCACGCGCTGTGGGTCCGCAAAAACAGAAGACAGATGAAATCAGATAAACGATATGCAAAAAGGAAGGAGTAGAGGGAGATTAGATCAGTGACGATCAAAACCCAAGCGACGAGAGGACAAATTGTTCGATTTATAGATCAGCTTGCGCTGTTGCATCGGGGGTCTGCAAAAGTGTAGCCCCCCCGTCCCCCGTTCACCATCGTATCGTCAAAATCTTAGTAGCTTCTGAGAAACGGTCCTCTGCCTTATTCTACCGCTTTGGAATAAAGTATTTAGGGTCCGGGTCCAGGCTATCCCGCGGGACGAGCTGAGCTCGTATGTATAATTCGGTCCAGGTCCGAAAAATACGGACCGACGTACAATCTGAAATTTTCCACATTCCGCTGATCCCTGGATTGCCAGGGGAACGGACGCCTACAGGAGGAAGAAGACCGGTCCGAGTTTAAAGAACAACCCGGCAGAATGTACGTCTCCATACATTAACGTCGTGGAGAACTTTCGGACTTACATGACGCGCGCGAGGACTTATTCCTGGTCAGGTTAGGAAACCTCGAAAGCCCGAAAAGGTCTTAAAAGCTGGGCCCGATAGATGTCGGCCAGATTCCGCTTCTGATACCGCTGATGTATAATATGACGTTTCTCGGACGTGACCTGACTCCGTTTTTGATACCTGCCCCGGCTGAGGCAGAGGCAGAGGCAGAGGCCTCCACGCACATTGCCCAGTTCTGATGCAGGTTTTCGAGCTCTTCTCGCTCTCATGTACCACGTTACTTATCGCTGGCTTCGGAACCACCGGCTCCAATGACTCGACTAATACGGTACCCCTCGACTTGGACCACGATCGCGAAACCTCCAAACTTCGTCTCGTTTTCTCTAATAGAAATCAAAGAACTGCCATTTACGGATTTGGAATCCTCCAAATGTCACATTGAAATAAGTGGTTTTTGTATTTCACTCACCGTTGCTTTTCCTTCTAGGCGGAAAATGACCTGAATCAACTTCGAGCCCATGAACAGTTTTTCACGTAGAATCGATCGTTCAGAAGATACAGATTCAGAAATGCCATCTTGGCGTTGGCCATTTGCCAAATAATATTCAGGTTCTTGAAACCCTTCCGGAATATGCATGATTTCTAATTCACTTGGTATCGGGTATTGACTGCGGACGAGTCGAGGGGGTGTTGAGTCTGACAGCTGGCTGGCACACATAGACGTAGTGGATCGGACCGTCCTTCAACCGAGTGGATCACAAATGCTCTAATCTGATTTATCTCATCAATATTCATTCCCTTTTCGATATGCTAGAGTACCTGCCTGTATAGTGTATTAATATCATCGTCTGACACCGCGTGTGTTGTGGCCGCAGAATATGGTAGATTGAAGGGGTCAAGAAATTGTGGCGTCATTGGGCGATCCTCCATCTTTCATCAAGTTTATTGAACATTTATTCACCGTGTCTAAATTTCATTAGCCAAAGCCCGCGTCGGAATCATTGGCACGTTTTTGTATCTTTCTATAATCGAAGTCACCGCTTTTCGTTCGGATTATTATTTATCGTAGCAGCACTATTTTCCGCCTCACCTCTTCCATATCTAGTCCATATCTGGACGTAGATTCTGAACGATTATTTCCAATCGAACGAAACCGTTACCGAAACGAATCGCTGTACGTAATTTCTTCGACTTATTCTTCCTCCTTGGACCTTGAGAATCACGAAAGATTGGTCATGTAGGAACAATGGTAATTACAAGGGGAGCCATTAGTACAACGCGCGTCTCCGCATGGGGCAGGTGTCTTGTGTCTTTTCTCCCACACACGACTAGCAACGGCTATGAACCCTGATAAAATTTGACTCGTATAAGTCATCGTCCCCTGCATCATTCTCATTCTCCCGAGTCAATCCTCGAATTCACCTCATGTTCCAATTTTCCTGAACACACAAAATCCTCAACCATCAATGAGGCGAAAAGTTGGTCTCGAATTTTCGGATGGGAATGAAAACTCGGTGGTTTTGGTATCTTGAGTGGGATTTTGGCTGAATGTGGAAGCTGCAATTTGATCGATCGTTCGGTCCCATCGCTAGTCGTAAGACATCACACGCACGACCGTTGCTTAGATCTCGGTGATGATTCAGCAAATAGTCTTGAGCAGAGGGAATATGGACCCGCGGGGAGGCAGGGCCGCTTCTCGCGCATTGTTTCAGCCCCCCGCGGGGTTCTGGCTCGCGAGTCATCCGGGGGAATTAGCTCGTCCACGGGGGGTTCCTTGTTATAGAGGCACCCCCCTTCGGACTCCCTTTCCCTCCTTCCTGTACGGACTGAGAAACCGAGAAACGCGGTGAGCGTGCGATAAAGACCGATGAGGAAAAAGAAGGAGGAAACCGCGCCACACGTGAGAATCTTCAATACAGTCTTCGACGCATAACCGCAGGTGTGATGGATATTAACTTCGGAATCGGTCCACCACCTCGTCCTATCGATGTTCCGCAGAAAAAGTGGATATTTCCCGGAGGATGTGTGTCATGATGCCCTTGCAGAATCTCTGCATACGAGATCGCGATTGAAGGTCTCAAGCGCTCGTCATGGTTTTAAACATCTGAAAGAACGTTCCTGGACCGATTGACGCCGGGGTCCAGGTTTTGAGCTTGTTACAAGTTGTAATTTGACCGTTTAACGGCGTGCCCGGCGCCGTCCCCCGCAGTGTAAGATGAGATCCGAACTTCTTTTCATAGTCATTCTTGTAATAATGACTATAAACACGTGTAATAATGTCATTATGCAATCGTGACTATTCGTGGGGAATGGTTTTTCGTTAACCGCATTCGTCGACCGGATATGATTTTTGGTAAAGGTGGCGGTTGTACCTGTCGCAAAGTGACACTCGCCCCGTCAGTCTTTCGTAAAATAATATGGTATCTGTACATATTACATAGTAATTATGGTGAAAATATTGCTTGGTGGGACACAGTTAGGCGTGAACAACATGAATGGGGCGTTGATGTGTCGACACTCCCATCTCGCCTTCGGAAACACGTTGCGAGAGAAACTGAACACACACGTGCATAATGCATGACCAAGTATTATGCATGGCATCCTCCTCTTCCTCTTCCTCCACCTCATCCTCGGCACATACCAGGAGGAGTTCTTTCGGGTCTCTGTTGGAATGAGAGTAAATTTGAGGGAAATTTCATGCCGATGAATACATCCGATATCTCAGAGGGTGAATTTACCTCCTCTTCCATATACCGAGGTTACGTTTCGTGAGACGGGACACTCGGGCAGGTAGAAGTCGGGCCGAACACCTCCGCCGAGAATCAGGAGGTATTTTCATCCATCCATCACTCCGGAGGCCACTGGGAGGTCACCTTAGAACCCTCGGCTACTGTCATCCGAAACAAAGTCGGAGCGAAAATTCTCAAGCCGGTATAGTTTTGATTTTCTTATTTCGAATATGACCGAGTGTCCCGCTCCCTTTCTCTATCTGCATTCTGATCACAGCTCCAGAATCTCGGTCTCATACGGTACCAAACTTTCGCGTTATAGATATATGCTCGAGCGACTTTCAAATAGTCAGCTGTCAAAACGACGTTGACATATTATTGTAGTTACCCAATGATGATAAGTTACAAGTAATAGACCGGAGCCATACGAACGCAGACAAGTGGAGTCGAACCGAGTGATATAATAGATGCCTAGGTCGTAAAAGATATCCGATTGGAATCAGTCCTCGCAGTTCTAACCGCACCCTAAACACCACGAGATACATGTAACCCTATATTCTCCAACATGTAGATAGAAATGGCCAACCCAATGTCTACGGATATGCATAATACCTCAAGATGTGTTCCTCTGACCAATCCATCACTGTTCTCCTGGCAGCGCACCATCCAACTTGGACAGTCCGTTGGAGATGTGATACAATTCAGCTACCGTTCCTATCCCTACAAACCTCTCATTGGCTAAGGTTCGAACACGTCAGCTTTACAGCTACGCCATCGTATCGTTTCTTCGTCGATACGAAGCTGATGTACCGCCAAACGCATTAATTGTCGTTCGCACGAGCAACATAGCCAAATGTTTGATCGAAGGTTCTGGTCGGAGGAGTAAATGGTAATTGCAGAAGCTGCTGGTAGGATCGTGATTCCGCATATGGTAGAGGTAGTAAACATCCCTGGGAATTGGCTCCGCGTGTCTTTTCGTTCATTCGTCAATCTGTACCGAGAGCTGCGGGTCTAGTTGCCTTCTGACAATTAACTGAATGGAATGCAGTAAAGATATCTGGAGCGTCTTCTGGTCTATGAGATTCGGATGGCCTCCCGGGGCGCACCTCGGACGGTTATGTGGACGGTAACTATAATGATTCGAGGACGCGGTCAGAGTGAGTGCAGTACGTAACGCTATCGAGGGAACGGAGCAATCGAAGCAATCAATCGATCTGGTAGCGATGGCGGACGCTGTGCTCACCAACCGGAACATCCCTACGAGCTACCGGCTCCGTCCGTCCTTCGCCTTCGAGAAGATACGCCATCTGCTCTTGCTCTTGCTCTTCGGCAACTCTCGAATACTCTCAGACTCTCGGACTCGATCAGATATAATATCTCTCCGACTGTCGCCTATCGTCCAGTTCCCGCTTATCGACTATCATTCCTCGATGCTTCTGCTTCTGCTGCTGCTCCAAGAGTTCAGAGTCACGGTGCAGGGTCAGCAGCGGGGAATATGGACGGGAAATATGAGGAAACGTTGAGAAAACTACGTCCCCGAGTATCGTCGTCCTTTTCCCCGAGGACGGGGTCGCGCGTCGATCGGGTCCTGGTCGGGGACCGAGGCCATCCATCCTGTCTTCTGGGTTCGTTAGCGATTCCGCGCGAGCTGTCCGACGTGTCTTTGGAGGGTCGCCCCCGAGTCGGACTCTCGGTCTTCCAGCTTCGGGTCTCTGAGGCTCTTGACGGCGGACCACCCCGTGAACCCGACAGGTATTCCCGTCCGTCACGCGACCCGAAGACCGCAAGGAGACTCACCTCCGTCATCCTCTTCTCCGGGGTTACGACCGTCACGTGGTGGCGCTAACCCCGCATAACTTTAATCCTTTCGGTATAATACCACGCGGGGTGTGGGAACAAGCGAGGCTGGGAATCGAAACGCCATTTTTCACCGAGGTTAGAGTTTATACGAGATAGAAAAATAGACCGACGACAACTCGGTCCTCGGGGTTTATTCTAGTTGGCTACTAGCAGTACGTTACACGTGTTAGACGTTGATACCATCTTATGGGTATCAATTTCACGAACGGTGGTGGTGCACGCTTATCCCGAAGGAATCCGTCCGATACCTTTTTCTCCGCTCCTCGTCGTCCCCCCGCCTTGGAATCCCGGCTGGACTCTCGGCTCTTGAGTTTCGACTACCAAACTATTAAATTAGGTTGAATTATGCGTGTATCTAGGCCCCGTGGAATCCCGGGCATTTTAGAAACAAAACAAAAAGTGAAACGTAAGGATTGCATTCCTTCGATTCTCGTTGCACTCTGTGGCCAACGGAACGCAAGAGACCTCGAAGCGATTGACAAATGCCGTCATTTGTGGGTCCATTTGCGTGACGGAAGGTCGTGGATTGATTTTGACTTTGAAATACTTCCTGCCGACCTATAAATACCGATGATTACCAAATATCTCGATCTTTATACTCTCGCTTTCATCAAACTATAATTCTGATCGTGTTCGCTATCGCGACACGTCAATAGATTAGCTTTTTTTTTCTTCTTTTGGCTTCTAATAGTATAATATTCTGTCGACTCTGACCTACTGTCGGATACTCTACCATCTAGCGGTGTTCCGTCTGCGTCAGAGCTTATCGGTTCGATCACGGTTTTATCTCGTTAATACCCAAATATATAAAAGCGTATTCGAATTTAATGCAAATCAATGGAGATGAAAGAAAAAAAATTAAATTTTGAATATCCTCTACAGAATCTCAGTCTAGACACACGTTATGCGTTTATATGTATATTATATCTGCCATACTTGAAGTTTCGAAAGTCGTTGATTGATTGAAAGTAACAGCTCGCAGTCACATTCGGCATAATAGGTGTTACCAAGGCCATTTACCGGTTCATGGATCATTTTATTGCCACAGAAACGTAAAATTATTGACGAAATACAGTTCATGGCGCGCAAGAACATGGAGACGGTAAAGCGCAGGACACATATTCTAATTTAATAATAAAATTCGCAAAACGACCGAATCTCTGACGTCTTCGTTCAAAGGTTATCAATGTGAAGAATCTGGCAGCAATTAACGGGACAGACTATAGACTCGTTCGATTATTCATTTAATAGCCAATAATCAAATGATAACGTAGAAATGAACAATTTGAGATAGCAAGCATTTTTGTCTCCTGACTAACGATTGACATCGACGAGACTGTCGATTGGTAATTATGCAAATTAAAGTATTATAGACATTAATAAGATTATTTATTCGATAAAATAATCCGGGTATTGCAAAACGTTGAACCTGCTAGAAAAAAAAACCGCGCCACGTGGCGCGATGAAATTTTAGGTGAAAAAATGAATAGCGCCGGTTTTGCCCCTTTTTCAGTTTCCTTTTCTACTTATCTTTAGCTTCTAATGATTTTTGATTAGATTTTCAGCTCGTCCACTGAGTGATTCTTCGTCATAACTGTTTTTTTCAGATCCAACGTCTCGGAAAGGAGAAGGAAATGGCTCGTGAAAGAATGCAGAGGAATCTTGGGGGCAACCTGTTGGCTGACCATGTTCATCCTGATCCTCACGAGAAGAGACAATACGTACGTACAGCTGGACCAAACGAGCGTAGAGATTCAGGTGCGCTCGTGTGTATGCGGAGAGTACATAGCGACGTTGTACTTAAGGGTATAACCTATCTAGTCACGTACGGTGCGAGCGTACACAGTGAGCGACTCCTTATCTTTGCATTCGCATCCGTTGCACCGTCAACGCGAAAGAGTCTCCTGCGGGCCCGCAGTGCTGCGAACGGGGATGGAGAAAAACCGGTGAGACAAAAATACAAGATTCCCAGGCTCCTTTGGTGACTTCCTCTCCTGCAGTTTCATTTTCGACTTGTTATTCTCGTTTTATTTTCGTCTCCTCGATATTCCTCGAGACATTTCGGACCGTCGGGTTGAGAAAGATTCGAAAAATCGCGGCAGCCATTTTTTAGACACCTCGAAACCCTCATCCATGCTCGGAGATAATTAAATAATCCTTTAAGACGTCCTGCATGAGAAGCGACCGGCTAACAGGGGGCTACATGGCGTTGTAACAGGATAAACAGGAGTTGGGACACGGGGAGGAGGGAGTAAAACAAAGAATAGGGTTTCGGTACGGGATCCGGTGAGGATGTGGTGAATTCGGGCTCGGGAGCATCGCCGGGCCCACCGGCCACTGGAATCCGAGATCGCGTCTGATCGCAATTAAGGCCCAGCTCTGTCCTCATGGGCTGTGAATATTTTATTCTCCCATCGTATCCGTTCGCTGGAGGGCCACAGTGCCAGTGTTACCACCGCAACACTGCGGGCCTCACCGCTCAGCTACCACGCGGGCCCAATTCGAAACAAGCGAATTTGAATACGGGGCTCTGGCAAAACAATGGAACATCGACGGACCACACGGGTTGCGAGCAAATGGCCGAACAACCGGTGGACATGCGTCTGCCTGGCAGGACCTCCGCTTTTTCAAAATTTAAATCCCGATTCCAGTTTCCACAGAAAAAAACATCCCAACTTCTTATTCATCATCCGTTAATGTGACACTCGAGATATCCATTATTGGGAATGTGCGATCATCGAGTCAATGAAACCAAAGTTTAGAGTCCGTCATCCTCATCAGGAACTTGAACATAATCAGTGGGCCATTATCAAAAACGGAATAGAAGTGCACAAGGAGTGGTTCCGTTTTTTATTATGGCCCACTGATTATGTTTAAGTTCCTGATGAGCGTGACGGACTCTAAACTTTGGTGTCATTGATTCGATGATCGCACATTCCCAATAAATCCACTTCTTCTCCGGTGTTTCATTACCTATTTGATTGTTTAATTATTCAAATTCGATTCTCGATTTCGCAATGTCGCGAAACGCTTCTATCGAATCGCGTGTAGTTCGTAGTTTCACGCCTTGGGACATTATCAAGAAAAATGTGCAGCGCGTGTGTTCAACTGTCTCAACTTAGCGCGTTTCACAATTTATGCGCAAATTGCGTCGTTACGAAATTTCTGAACTCTCTTCGACTCAGACTCTGGCTCAGAGCTCAGCGAATGTTGAAGGTAATTAATGGTTTTGTAACTTCCGTCGATTGTAACGCGCGCGCGGCTCCCCCGTCCTCAAAGTCGACTTTGGTAGACCGGAAACAGCTTCCAGACGGCGATGACCGAGGTTTCGGAACACATGCGTCGCCAGAGATCACGGGTCAAAATCGAGACGAGCTATGCTAATCCTAGAGACAAAAATCTGGACCAGAATCTCTCCGATTCCGGATACTCTCTCGCGGCACATTCACCGACTCAATTGGGTCACCTGACTAATCCCAGGATCCCGTCTAACGGTATCGAAGACGCTCGAGAGCTGCACAAGACGAATATTCCCGGTTCGCAAATGACGATACTCGAAATGCCACGGGGACTGCATCACGGCTTCGGGTCACCGCGAGCCCCAGCGGTCACGGAGTCAACGACTAATGCTAATCTCGAAGGTGAATACGAGACGAGATCAGCTTCAGCTCCGTTCCGTCCCGTTTAATTTAATTCTATCCGTGGTCTTGATGAATATTTCTGGTGTTGCTCCCGGTGACACGTCGCCTGCAGGACTCGTATAGCTGTCGGACATTGCTATGCACCGCATCGCGACAGAGGTCGTCGGGGCCGGTTGAGGTCGACGCATAAACCATCCTCGTAGGTAGGTCCGTCCTCCGTCCTCCGTCCTCCGGCCGTCGGCTAGCGGTCCGCGTCTCGGCTTCTATCCGATGTTTTAGGACCCTACGTGCTAGAACGAGAAAAATGCGCTGCGAGAAATTGAAATTCAAACGAAGTTCAAACCCGCAGTGTTTCAGAAAGCACGAGCACATAAATATCCCCGCAGGGGATTCAGCGACGAGCCGAAAATTACGTCGTGCGGATTGCGAGGTACTAAACGGAGATCGTCTGACAATGAGAGCCTCCTATGAGAAACGAGATGTACACGCGTGTCGAGGCGCTAACGCGTTTCCGAGCAGACCACGAAGAGAGACTCGCCCGATAAAAATCTTCTACTCTCTCGGTGTGACCAGAATTCCATTATTTCCTTGTTTTTTTTTGTTTTTGTTGTTTTTTTTTTTTGCCGTGAAATAATGCACGCGAGGTCCTGAGAGTGTCATCCGCACGGCGCCGTCTACATTTCAATAAGCTTTTACAGTTGGGCAATTACAGTCACGGCTGAGCGGAATAACCTAGGTTTTAGAGCTCTGTTACGGTAATGAGCCGCGGAACTATCGCGGAAATCTGATAATATCGACGCCGGTATCGGAGCTGCCCGTCCGATTGTCAATTAAGCGGGTTTGAAGTAATCGAAAATTGAAAATCGAGGATATGCGTACATTAGACACTTATTAAATGCGTTTTCTCGAGACACACGACGCGGGCTTTGAATTATCGTCAGGTAGGATCTACATCCGGCCAATTTATTTTGGAAATTAATTCCTGACGATGTCCATCTAAAAGGTATAAAACCGGGCGTGTAGCGCGCGCGCGCCTGCCAACCGAGCCAAACGCGATATAACTAACGCCCGTTCGTCTCTTGTGGCGTATCGGAGACCTCGATCAAGCGAAGTCTATAACAGAGAGAACTGGACACACGGCAAACCCTATAAAATAAAATAAAATAAAATACTCGAGGGACCGGTGAATAAAAAATGCCCGCATTAATTCATTGGCCCCAGTCGTAGGTACGCAGTGGCTAGGCGAAAGGAAGGAAAATAAAAAGTTAAATTCTTCAATCACGCGACGCGGGACACCTCGTTACAATACCTGACGAAAACACGGAAAAATACGCTTGGATCGCGTTTAAACAGGAATGAATTCTGCCACCCAGGAAGTCACGGCGGCTTCTATCGAATAATCATTCGAATCTAATCAACGAATAACTCCGGAGCCTCTTGGTACTCCTTGACATAATGTTCGGGGGTGGTTCTCGCATACAAATAACAGGGGCTGGTACTTAATGAGCGAATGGTTTTCCTTTTCTTGTTAAAAAGTAAATATTCAACAATTTTATGAAGTACGAAGATCCTCATCCTGCGGCGACGTGATATGTTTTACACATTCCTCAAAACGACTTTGAGCTACTAGTTCCAGGAACCTCGACTCACTCTTCATTCTTTCACATAAATTCACTCGGGACCACCTCGAGACGAGGGTGTCGCCTTGGCTGGACTTTGGTCCGGGATGATTCCTGTGAATTTATGCTAATCGCGTGCTTTTACACTTTTTGATATGGTACATAGAATAACGACTTGATCGAACGATTTTTATGCTCCATTTTCGACCGTAAGAGTATGATTGACGATTCAATCTCGTGTCACTTTGTGGCGTTGATATTTCAGTCTGGGAACTAACCGATTGAAATTAATGTCTGCCTTCAAGCCTGGACGGAACTAGCCTCGTAGAATTAACAAGTAATGCGTGTCCGTACATCACGGGAGTGTCGATGAATTCGTAGAATTGGTTTCTCGCGTCGGTTCTGCTTTTCCGAATATGACGTCCATTCGGACATTGTTGGGATTCGTTTTTTTTTTTCTATTTCTATTAGGGATCGTTATCGGCCGTACGTTTATATATATACGTATACCCATGAGCTTGTTGAAAAATAAAACAACGAGCAGAGCTGTGCACTTCCGTTCACTGTATACCAAAACCATATACACGTATATTTCTTAGTAATTAAAAGTGCACGATACAGGAAGACGCGCATAGACACCGAGAACAACTGACAATGAGATTTACTTCTTATGACTCAGATACGCCATCAGCGTTTTATTGCTCTTCGCTATATACTCACGACATTCGAACGCACTCGACCGTATTTAAATACTCATGATGTGTCATTAAAAGACGAGTTTTAGGTCACAGGCGTGATCCATGCGCCGTACGAAATTTTATGATCCAGAAAGCGTACTCAGAGTACATAGACAGTCAAAACTTTTGGTTGAGTTTCTCTTGCTTCTGTACTCATTCAACACTTCTACACAGCATTCAAATTTGTTTGGATTAATTAACTACGGTTGAAAAATCCCTTGCAGAAATTCATTTCCAAGTAATTTCCAATTAATTACCAGGACCCTACTAGGGCCCTGGATAGTTTTTCCCGATTGAAAGCAAACTTCTACACGGGATGAGAACAACAATTTCCAACCATGTCTGAATATTCTATCTGATTTTTAATCGCAGAGGCCCCGTCACTTCCGGTTCCTCCGTGCATTACCATACTCGCAAAAGCTAGACCCAGTGGGGCCATTCCGTTATTGTGAATAAATGAAACGTGGAATGTTGTTCGTTAATGAACGGCTTATGTATGTGTATCCATATCCGTGTGTCGTTTGTTTTACATATAATTATATACGTGTAGAGATGCAAAAGCGACAACGTCAACTCTTCTGCATTCATATAGCACCTGCTGCTCCATCTTCCGGGTGCAAAACCGAGAAGAAAAAAAAAAACGAAAAATGAATGATAAAAGTCTTACACACATATTTATATGCAACGATAAAATTTTAATGCCGAAGAATTATACCATCGAATACATAATTCTTCTACTTTTGCAATGCTGATTCATCAACAGGTCGATGCGCTGTTAAACACCAAAAAATTCCATCTATACCTCACGGACGGTACAAAATTTGGATCAATCATTCAGGTTCTTTTAATTCAACATAACCCATGTAGAAATTGACTTGGATAGTTTTAGAGTGTTAGAAAAATGTCAGAATGACCGCAAAAATTGTGGTTATTGTCCTCCGAAACAGTAAATTTTTTCAGTTCTCAACCCCAAGTTCATATTTTGGACTCAAATTTCTCCAATGTCACCGGATGTTTCCTGCACAGTGAATCAGAAACTATCCGATGTCGCAATCTAATTTTCGTTAATTGTATGAAAAAGCCATTTGGAAGAGACCCGGGTTTTTTTTTATGGTCAGACACACCCTGTCTGTGTGAAAGAGAGTGTCGAGGGAATCGGGTATTGGCATTGCACATAGACCGGTGGCTCGCGGGTAGGTATAGGTATAAGAGAGGTTAAAACAAAGGGGTCTAGTGGCGGACGGACAGCGAACGGTTCGATGGCAATGTAACCCGAAGGGGTTAGGCCTGTGCCCCCCTGGACACGCAATCCCAGGAGGAGGTGCTCGTCGACACGCGATGTAGCATGTTCCTGGTACGCCAGTACGCCATTGGTTAGGACCCGGTGGGGCGTCCATGGGAGCCTGACTTTCATTGGTCCCGCTAACAAGACAGCTTCACCGAAACGAAATAATAAACTCTGACCAGACTCTTCTATTTTTAGTCGTTGATGATAAAATATATAAAAGGCTATTCATTACACTCGACTGAAAACTATTGACCACTGTCCGAACACCGTCGCCTCTTCATTTCCCTCAGACTCGGGATTCGTTCCAAAATTCCTTCGCCGCAAATCAGTTAAAATGCGGAAAGTGAAATTCAAGGACTTTTTTTTACACGATTTTGCAGAGTTGAGTCAAACTAAAGTTTCGAAAAGAAAATTTCGAGCTTTTGGGACAGTGTGATTTTGGAACGTTGAATTTGTTCGTTGAGGTGATACCTCGCGCTTTCATTCCAGTCGCCGGTATATCGCCAAAGATTCGTCGACGCTTGCCGTCGGATACTCACTTACCTGGCGACCGATCTAACCACTCTTACTCCCTGAAGTGGAAGACATACCAATGTCACAAGTAGGTATTCTGTTTCAAGAAAGAAAAAAAATACACACACACGCACACATGGACGCTTTTTTGTGTTTAAAATAATCTTCAAGCTACCGATCAATTACGTCATAACGATTTGATGCCATTTTAACTGCTTCATTAATCAATGTATGCACGGTCGGATCATTTTTTGCTATTCAATCGATAGCACGATGAGGAGGACATTTGTTTCCTGTTATTGATTCCTGAAGGCTGGACAGTAGTGAGTAACTGAACGTTGAAGTTCTGATAATTGAAGGAAGAAAATAAAAAGCAATGAGTAAATGATACCCTGGAGATATCGTTCGGGGTCTGTCGAAGGCACGCGTTTTGTGGTAAACCCTGACAATAATTTACCGTCTCGTTTGTTGTAGGGGTCTTAAGTTAGTTAGCTGGATGTAAACAAGAGCTAATCAGCTTGACACGAGTCATTAAGATTAGGAAGGACTCGGTATCCTCGGATTTGGTATGCCGTGAGGATCCAACGCCGCTTCTCAAACGCGAGGTTGTCTTCTTTCTCTCTTCTCGGAAGAGGAAAAAACTAGACTCAACCGCCTTTCTCTTTTGATATTTTTTTTTCGATTTCCTTTCTCCACTTCATTACCACTTTCATTCTATCTCTCTATCTCTCTTTTTTTATGTTTCTCTCTAGCGAATCGACTTCTCTAAAGCTTGCCAAAGAATTAGTCATTCTATATTCCTTCACAGCAGACAAACGCTACGGATTAACGATAAGTCCGTGGTAGCTGCCCATCGGCCAAAGATTCCTCGAGGGAACACTTAGCGACCGATACTTAAGATGGGACGACACGAGATAAATAATATGAACAAATTTACAGACCCGTTCCCCGTCCGTCTAACAAGTTCTAGTTCCAACTGACGAATGAATTTCCTGTCGCCTGTCCGATATCATTGCGTGTATTTAATCTTCACGATCATGAAACAGTAGCTGAAATTTCCCGTCCTTGATCCACGTGTTCTTTTTTCTATGCTTGTTGGCTTTCGTTTAATTAATTCGCGTCACTGGAGGAAATCGTTTCTTTCGAGAATCTAGTCGCCCTAATACAACGATTAAAATTCAAAGTCAGAATGGTTTGAAAGGCATGAAGCAATAACGTATGTATACGTCGAAATTTGTACCTCTGAATATTCAAAAGTTGAAAACTGTGGATGAAAATGATGGTTATGAAATCGAGGCTCTGGCAAAATATTCACTGATGTCATAGACACGTGTCGAGGAATAAAACAGGTGAGAAATTCGTAAGGCGACCTTGGAGCCGGTTTATGAGCGGAGAATCGTGGGCGGATCAAGTCAAACAAGCTATTCGTCGCCCGGGTATGAAAATCGAGGTGAAAAATGAAAAATAGTTTCGTTAATAGCCAATATAATAATTAACCGTTCGACCTCCACCCCACAACCTGACAGGTCATCTCTCACCTGGTCGTTCCAGAGCCGTGGAGGTATAGGGACCTCACTTAGCAGCAATTTGATGCATTTAAAACAGCCCAAAGAACTACCCACCTGGAGCGCTACTCTCATCTCTTCGAAAGTCCATTAGCCATCCCGACAATTACATCCTTCATCCTCCTCTTATACTCTACACCTACATTAACATTTTTACAACGATTCCACTGGCATTCTAAATCTAATTCCGCACCATTGTATGCTAATTCAATTTTATGGCTCTCAAACGTTCCATATTCTCTAGTTTCCATACGCTCAAAAAACGAAGTGCGAAAGAAGATAACACTCCACAGTCACTCATATTCCGATTGGCGATTCAAAGCGAATTATTCGCAGATTGCACGTCATGACTTGTTCATAATATCAGCTAATATCACACCGTTGAAAATGTGGAGTTTGACTGGTATATTTTCACTGAAAGTAATTTACAGCAGAACTTCACATATTGGTTCACAAGGAGAGTAATCAGGCCTCCGGGCTACAAATTTCGGTGAAACTTGCAGTGTTGCTTCTTCGGCCCAAAATATGAAGGTTATTCACTGGCACTGCAGAATAATCCGTTTACCCTTGACTTTACGAAACTCTATCGTTGAATCTGCACGAATCTTCATTGAAAATGAATATTTGAAGCAGAAGTTTACCACAGATTTCATTTGCCATGTCTCAGTGCCGATTAAACTGCTGATTTGATCAATCACGAATGAATTGAAGAAAGGCCCATTAGATGAAACTAAGCATCATATTTTGCCCTATATTTTGGACTGAAGAAACCACCTTGCAAGCTTACAATTAGCCAGAATCCGTGACCCGGAGGCCTGATACTCTCCTAATTGTTAGTAATTCTGATATATATACCAGCAGTAAGAACAAGGAGAAGTCCAATGGCCCGAGGAACATGCAGTTGGATGGCAAAAATGGCAACTCTGTCAACATGTATATCAGGATAACTGCATCAACATGTGACTTTTTGCTCTGTAATTCTCTCAACGCGTAAAAAAAATCATACGGTGATTAATCGACACCAAATCGCGTCACATTCAACCTAAAGCAGTCCATTGAAGTCCATACTGTCATTTTTCGACATGCAGCACCATTCATGACTTGGCCTGATTTACAGAGCTTCCGAGGACGTTTCGATGGGTGACGATTCAGTTTGCATGTTTTCTTTCGGTGAGTGAAAGAAGGGGTGCGCACGGTGCAGTGGCGTTAGAGGTATAAGAAAAGTGGAGAGATTTAATCAGGATGTAACCTCGGTGTGTGGCGGTGCACCTACAACATTAGCATAAACCTAATATACCCGGTGCACAATACGTTATTATAAAGAGCAAGAGCGCAGCTACCTTGTATATCTCTCACGGGACCTTATAGTCGAAGTTGGATATCAGCTATGGCCCGCATACATACAACGGTTAGGTAAGTATATACCTCGTAGTCGTTTGTACCCCAGATGCGTCTCGGCGATACGTCAGAGAAGCGGATGCTCTATTTAACATAATATAATTGACCACACGCAATTCAATAGATTTTGCATAATAAATAAATGGTATTGTGTACCGGCTCTCGCTATCCACCCCGCCCTGGATTATCAAATTCGTGAAGCGATAAGAAGATTCTATATCCCGGTATATAATAATAACTGTTGTTGTTCTTTCGGAAAGAAACGATTTTATTGACGACGGGAAATGGGGATGCGATCGCTTTCAGAATTTACAAGATGCCTACGTACCCCCTGGAGGATTCGAGGCCCGTACCGGCAGTGTCGCCGTGATGCACTGTCCGGGTAAAAACGACCCAAGCAATTCCATCAGTCCCTTCGAGTCGAGAGTCGAGGAGTGCTAAGAATGATAATGAGAGATGGCTGAACCCCGATATACTTTTTCCTCTAACTGCTATGCATAAATTCATTCGGTTGTTGCGCTAAGGCCACGGTGTGTCCCGTCCGCGACGACCGCCCACCTCGCGAACGACGATTACGTTTTCATCGCCAGATATCGAGCGAGACGAGAAGCGCCAATTATTCATCACCGTACCTCCGTTATTTCGCATCTCATCGCTCATCCTCTCCAGAAATTGTCGTTAAACGATGGCCATAGAACACACGACTGGCTTTCTTCTAATTTTCTAATCGAGAAGTCGGGGCAGGTGAAATGAGGAATAAACAAAATTCGGGGCGGTCACGAAGCTCCTGACGAACCAAAACCGAGGTGAGTTCCCCTCCTAAAAAAGAAACCAAACGAGGGAGAGAGAGAAACGGTGAGATTTTTTGTCAAAGGGGATGGGCGAAGGGAAGGTAGAAATGTGGCTTGGTATAGTTGTGTCCTTAATTGACAGGCTGCGGGACCGTAGTGTCCTTTGGTTCGGTTCGTGGCAGGACCTCGTTAGCGAGAGGATCTAGCGAGGATGCCAGTCAGAAATGCCATCTGCAGGTATACGAAGACACGGGTATACCCGAGGTATTCGAATTTTGAGACTCGGTTGTGGTCTATGGTCATCTGCCCTCGTGGCGTCTTCGGAAAATCGATACTCCGTTGAAACCGATCGATCATGAGTTTATGATAGCGTAGAGAATCGTCTTAATACCGAAGGTATCTGACAGAGTGAGTTCGATTACAGCGGCGAACTCGTATCCCGGTCTTCTTATCAAATCTTTACCCGTTCGCCACTCTCGTTGCGAGTTCGCCAGGAGCAGATATGGCAAAACGGGTATAACGTGTCGGAATGTCTTGAGTAGATCTTCGTGCTAAGGCTGCATTGCCGGCTAACAGCTTGTTCTTGCGATCGCTACTTACTCCCGGGTAATTGCCTTTTGATTGCTGAATTAACGAGTGTTTGCTGTTACAGACTTTCCATTTTACACATCCAATACCAAAATAACTTCAGAATCTTATCTTGTCACTCCGTACATTCCTCAATATGGGTTTACCACCATTTTTCTCATCTTCGCAGACACGAATTTAGGCGATAAGAACCAACAAAAAAATATCATGTACATCAGCATATCGATTTCGTACAGTATTAAGTTCGAATCGGTTTTTCTTTCGCGCCATTCTATTGCGTCACGATTCAGTACAACCCACTCCTCTCTTATACACCGAATCTGACTTCTATTAAGCTCTTGCTTTCTGTCGGAAACCGTGCAGAAAAATCTTAGGGGCAACTAAGGGCTGCCCTAACATTGGCACAGCCTCATAGTCTCACTAGGCCCTAATCGGGGTAAAATAGGGCTTCCTCAAGTAGGTCAACCCAGACCTGAGCCGGATGATTTCTAGGGAACAGGTGTCTGATTTTTTTTCTGCAGAAACTGCTCTCTGAGTTTTTATGGGTTCAAAGTGTATGAAAATGAAATTGAAGGAACCCAATCACCTCTTATTCATTTCGTCTTGCGATTTTTTCTTTCTTTTTTTTTTTTGTGACAATAGTAGAGAAATTTTCCCCAGTAAATTTTCATTACGAGACTCTTGTCTCCCTTTATTGTTTGGCCACGGTAGCCTAACTGTGTTTCTCCTATGGGGTACAGGGTGTATAATTCAGCACACGCTGGCCAATATATTACAATTTGTCTTTAAAGAATTGCTGTTTTAGGCCCCCCGCAGCTCGGGACTAAAGGCCCAAAAGCACATTGTGTATCCGATGCTACACCCACCTATACACAATATTTATGTAGGAGCTCCGACTGGCTCTATAACCTGGCTAGAAACCATTCTATATTCCATTTAACCAAGATGGTAGATTGATGATCGCGCTAAATACAGCCTATTATATATATTATACGCCTCTCTCACTGTACTATTATTAAACGCATAATGGAACGAAATCACTCTTGTCTTCTTCCGTTACAGTTTTATTTTTCTTCAAATTTTACCAAGCAAATTTGATTTACTCACGATTTTCATTGTTATAATAAATCAATTTGGTTTCTTTTTCATTTTATTTCGAAAAAAACAGTGTTATAGTTATTAATCACACGCTTAATCTTCTTATTTTTAGTCCGTAACAATCGAGGATAGTAAAAACCGCGAAGCCTCGATGACGTTCAACAAATTGGTGTTAATTAAAAATTTATGGTTGATGCTGAGGTCGTAAATGCAATCGAGTATCCTGTAGCGCGTAATACGTCCGACTCGAGGATTTTATAGCCAATTTATCAGGTGTAAATCCATTTTATCGACTGATATTTCACGGGGTATGGAAATGATTTATATATCAAGGTCGAGAAACGGTTCAGTACTCGAGTAAAAGAGCGGGGATTCCAATAAAGATGATAATATGAAGTAGGGAAAATTCCTAGACCCTAAAAGTTATTCGTCGTGGAGTCGGTTAATTGTTGGAAAGAATGTTGAAAGCCTTCCGTAAGATTCTTAGAAGATTTCTGGATTTGACAAGAGTCAAATAGAATCTTTTAACAAGAAGCTACAGGATGACCGTAAAACCGGCAGGGGTAAGAATACATCCATGGATATCACTTTTTTTTTTCCTTCCCGTTAACCGGACCTTTTTAAGGACCAAACACTACGCACGGTAGCCACGCACTCGATGAATAAAAATTAATATTTAACATAATTAATTGCGCTATTACCGCTAATTAAGGATCCCTCCCGAATAAAAACTACCTGAGCATCCCGACTCTGGAACGTTGTGGAACTCCGGACAACTTGGGATATAAACTAATGTTTTTATTTTCGGGTCCTCTCAAACTCGCAGACTCCTAGAGAAACCAGGTTCCAAGGAACGAGGGTGACGCTTCCACGACCGTATTACGTCTCTCCTGTCTCATACTTTCAACCGTAAACCTACCTGCGGGTAAAGATTTGAACCGTGTTTAACACAGAATGTCAAGAAGATTTAGCTCCGGCATTGACGACCCCGCGTGGGACTTTTTGACGCTTACATCGTACACTTTTTTTTTCTTCTCTTCTCTTCGTTTTACCTTGGGTCAGGGTTAATTGGTGAATTTTTACGGACGAATAAATTCGGACACGCGGTAATATCGCCCGGAACGGATAACCAGCCTTAAATTCTTTCACCGTTACCGCGGTCCGCGTCTCTTTCCACCCGCGTTTTCGGTGTTTCTTTCACCAATTCGTATACCGACGCGAAGAAGCCGTTAATTGATCATCTTCTTGTTGTGCAATTAAAAGAAACGCTTTGGAAGAATCGTGGACGCGTGTATTTTACGTTTTCTACCTGAAAAGGCACGGAGCTAAAGAAATGGATACACGTCCCGTTAGGTATGCGTAAAACAATGCGAGTTGACATCTCTCCTCCACCTGTGCACCCCGTAAGCCAAGGAAGGACCCTCGTAGAGTCTGAGGAACGAGTCTCGGTTTCTCACGACCCTCTAGGGGTTGCTGTGGTTTCTGTGTGATTTGTGCGAGACCCAATTGGAAAATATTGCTTCGTAAAACGAGGAAAAAAAGAATAAAAATAAAATGTCGTGGGTCCTAAAACAAAAGAACCTTGTCCCAGGTAATAATGGCCGTCCTTCGGATCCACATGAATATTCATCCTCCGGCACCGTCGCTATTCACCTTTATCCCACCATTCTTACATCGTGTACGAAAACGTCTCTATAAACTCTGCGCGAAGATCGGGGGACGTGGAGGAATTCACGTCACCCCGGTTACTCCGAAGAAATTCTTTACTTCTTTCCCCGGCTAATTTCGGAACTTGGAATAAGAAACACCCTCGTTCGATCGAGTCACTCATGCCTTTAGAACGCCGAAAAGGAATGATAATGCAGGCGTTATCGCATCGAAATCGCCTCGGATAAATTTCTGAGTGTAATGCCAGAAGTTTTCTCGGCGCCAAAACAGATGAAGCTCGTTACAAATGGAATGGAGTTTATAATCAGTATCTCCGCGGTGGCATCTACCGTTCTCGAGAAGTGCCTTCGGCCTGCCTGCTCGCCTCCCTTCGGACCACGGCTCGATCCGACCGGACCGTCCACCCGATGCTGAACCTGGTTAGCTAGTTCTCCGTACTCGTTTTGTATCCAACCTGTACGTATGCCCACCTACTACACAACCAGCCCTCGCACCTGCACACGAGAAACAAAACGGTCAGTTCAGTCGAACAACAATAAGATTATAATGGGCATGAAAATACGTACCATTTATCATCCGCACACTCACAATCCCCAAGATTTAGGTTCTTCAAAGAAAAATTCAATGCCAATTCGCTTTTCCAAGAGGAATTGTTTTCATACCCCGCGTGGAAATTGACTTTCTAAACGGAAAACTATCTTTCTGACGTTCCTGGGAGGGCCCTAGCGGGGCCCTAGACAGTTTTCCCCATTTGTGGCTCACAAGAGGTTCTTACGAGGGATTGTTGCCAGAGAAATCGAATTCCACATTTTCTGTTTCTACTTTTCCCAAGTTCGAGGGAGGGATTCGATTTCCCTGTCCTGCACCCGCCTTGATCAGCTTGGGGCGACGAAATAATGACAATAATTAAAGAGTAGAAACGAATGATGGAATTGAGAAATAAGGAGGCGAGAGAAAGACGGAGTGTTTTGACAAAAAGGGTTTACTAAGGAATCGTGACGCTGGTAGCGGCCGAGTCTCCTGAGGTGTAAGCCGTCTCTTGGGGGTCCGGGGTCTCAGGAGGCCCAGGATCCCCGGTCTGCACCTCGTGCGAGGTAAAAGCCACTTCGTATTTGCATGCCGTTTGCTGGATATACCTCGGAGTATAAGTGCAGGGGGCGTGGAGATCTGCTCCATTGGTTCTCTCAGGATTCTTCATTGGTTCTCCATTGGTTCCTCTGGCAAGTAATGGTCGCTGCCGTGGAGCTTTTGCTACTCTGTATGGTGTAGAAGTGGCAACAAAACTATCGCAGTTAAAATTTCGCCTCTTCTCCCAACGGAAATAGCACGACACTCTGAACAAGGCGACGTAGTTGTGCGTTAATAATCAGCCTTATGTCGCCGCTCCAGGATCAGGAATTGGGCATAGCCGTGTCCCGAGTGCGAGCGTGTGTAATTAGTCCATGGTGCAGGAGTTTCAGCCAAATGTCGGTGGTCCGGGTCCCACGGAGCAAAACGGGGCCCCATATGCCGCCGATAAGATCTCCGGGCGTTGTACGTACCGCTACTCCCGTGGTCGAGGTGTACCCCGGGTTCCCCAGGGTTCCTCGCGTCGAATGGTACCCGTACCCTATACTCGAGTCCAGTGGGTATATCCCACTCGCCGGTGGCACTACGCGTCGTCATCCGAATCGAAAAGATAATATCTTGGGAAGGGACTCTCTTCGGTCATGCCTCGATCAACGCGAAACGGTCGCCGCGGGTCGCCAAGACGAACTTATATTACTTATTACCGAGCGGTAGCACACAAAATTAAATCCTTCAGAGAATCTATCGAACGAATTGGGATCTGATATTGATTTCTTGTCCCACCCATGTCATGGCTTTTCATTAACATTTCGTGACCATTTCATGGCATTTGATGATCATTTCATGTACATTTCATGTTATTGCCTGACAGTTCAATTACCATTTCAGGGTACTTTATGACATGATGGTTAACATCCATTTCATAAACACTACATGACATTTGGTGATCGTTTTATGACATTTCATGCCCATTTCGTAGCATTTCGAGATCATTTTATGACCATTTCACAGTATCGAATGGCCACTGAGAAGCATTTGATGGTATTTCATACACGACTGTCCCAACTATATTGCAAGTGGATGCACCCCGGCCTTGGCGGTTTTTCTTGTGATTCTTTTTTTGGGTGGTTTGTCGGAGGACGTGTGAATCCGGAGGTGTTGGTGTATCACTGTATCAGATATTTCCAATGTTGGGAAATAAACGTGTGAGATCGCGGCTTGAACGCCTGCTGGGAGATGCGGAGATAGTGTTTTGCCTGTGATCTTGATACAAGTTTGTATAGCATGAAACAAGACCAAAACTGACGGAGTAAGTTGCCCGCAGTGAGCTTCTTCGAACGGTGTCGTGTTCTGATCGAGAAATTAATTTTCAGTAATTACAGATTGTTGGAGTTTCTTGTCCAACGACCATAATGCATCCGATTCATGCATTAAACCTTCGTTGTCACACCTGGGTCAAATTCACCCAGATTAATTTTCAAATATGGAACACACTTTGAACATTCCAGAACGAGTACCAATCGTTGATTAAACAAAAATTGAATATCAACATGTTAACAAAAAAATAAAATAAAAAAACTGCAGAACTATCAATGATCAAAATATATGGTTTTTCACTTGAAAATCATACCTTTTTATAATTTTCATATTTTTTCATAAAATTCTGAGTGATACTTTCAAAATGAGATACTTGCGGAAGCAATGCTTCATAAATATTTAGTCCCAAAATGATCTTCTCTTTCTATGCCCGATGTGCCTTCGACGTGTAAGATGATGCAATTTTACGATCGAAGATGTACGAACAAATTTGATTTTGTTGCGAATTTATGAGCCTCGTAAATCGGAGGCACGTGCCTAGTGAGGTCAGTATTCGATAAATTATGCGGTGAGGATCTGGCCTGTAACCTTGAACCGTGGAAATGTCAAGATCGTGGAAAGCTGTGTAGATAATTTGACGAGAGTGAAATTATGGTTGAGATATAATAGCCGACGAAAGAGTGAATAGGCCCGTTCATTGACTATGAGAACGCGTGGACCGGGTGCACGATGAGATATTTTATAACGATCTAACGAACGATTTACAACCGATTCGAATGGATTCCTATGGTGAAATTAGCATCGACACGATCGTGGGATGTTCGATAACGATCATATTACTTTGCGTTTTTTATTACCCCTTTTATTCGAACTTTACTCATTTTTCAACCACATTTATTTATTCAGCTAATCATTAAATCATGATTACAATAATCGAGCTAGGTATTTGCTCGCGAGGTGCTCTCCGACCCATATCCATCCTGTTATTATTTAAATTTATTAGAAATCTGATGGTCCTATCCAAACCTGTATTTAGCGCTCGGTAGAAGATGAACACTGCGTTTGCTCGCTTCGGCCTCTTTGCCGGCTCCTACAGCTGAACAACGGGTCAAGAACACCTTATATACTGTGGTCAAATATATTCTTGTGTTTCAAAATTGGAACTCCTTCAAATCGATCCCTTTAGTGTCCTGTGTCAGTGGTGAATGATGTTCCGACTTTCAAGCCTGTATATCTCTTGAACGGTCCATCTTCCTCAAAAACTGTAAGGATCGTTTTTGCAGATAATTTTTCGGGCTATAAAATTGGTCTCAATCATTTTTTCTCTAGGAGCAACCGGAAGTGAGATATTGACAGAAATATGTGAAAGCAAATTCCCAAAGGCTCGATAATATTCATAGATATCGCAAAAGACTCTGTAAGTGTATGACGGAGTTTGAGGATAATCGTAGTCTACTTTGATGTGAGTCTAACCGGAGGCTTTTAGGATCGTTGACCAAAGAGTATGATAAAGAGAACAAAAGAATCTGAAAAAAGGATAATAATCGATAATAATAAATAAACAAAAATGGAGTATGAAAATAGCGATGATAAACGGGCCCGGTGTAGGTAGGTAATATTATGCAAATTCGTAGTCAATACCTAATATAAGATAATCACAATGATTATAGCCCCCTTCTTCGTTTATTTTGTTTCCTTTACCCTCTCCTTTTTTTACTTTCATCTTCGATCATACGTGCAATGTGATCGGTGCGCAAAAGTTGCTCTACTGACCGCCCGCGGGTTCCTCCCGGACTCCGGGGTCCCGGTCCCGAATGAAGGGGGAGGAGGTAAGGACGGGGAGGAAGTAGGTAAAAATGCAGCATCGCTGCTTATCATAAAATATGCTCGCTATGTGGCTCCGCACGCACCGTCGGGCATGGCACGCACCCCCCCTGGGTGCCTCGGGTGGCACATAACATTATGTGCTTCCTACATGTCTGGAACCTCGTGTCCATCTTAGCCGAGCGCGAATCGCGTCTCGTATCCCCGGAGGCCCGTTGGAAATTGTCCCTAATAACAGGGGGTCCGGGGTGGAAGTCCTGGCGAGGCTCTGCACCGGCCGCGCAATCCTATCCTGGACCCAACCGGGTCACTCCTACGTCGACTATAATCCTGCCTGGGGATGAAACCGACTCTTCCGCGGTACCGGTCCTCGAGTCTCGAACCCGCCACGTCACCCTTTGGCGCATTTTCACCTCGCGATTTATTGAGTAGAAACATCATTCTCTCGAGAGCTGGTGCGAGGGAAAAATAACAGCTACATTCCACTCATCCTGGACTTGAAACTATGCTGAACACTTTGAGATATGTTCGATGATCTTGAATTGCCTTTGAACGCATCTGAATTGGTATTTCGTAATTCAAACACTTGTTTGGAATTACTAGTCACTAGTGACACTATAGTTTGGAATAATCCTTTCAAACTGTTTGACATGACTTTAGTTTAAGAAAAGCAGGGATCAGTTTTAAAAAACGTTCGCTGCCTGATCATTTGGATAATCCTGAGCAAGTATGAAAAATTACTGAATCAGTATCAGAGTGAATATGTCCATCATTCATTCGTAAGAATAATGAAAAAATTTCAATATCCTGTGATATTGAAAAATATTCATAAAATATTGAAAAGAAACTCGATATTCTGCGATACTATCACGAAAATCTTATTCGCTATAAGGTTCTTGCAATTAATCAACTAATTAAGGTTTTCGATTAATTATGTTTCCCGGATCAAAGTTTTCCATCTGAATTGACAGATCGATGAATAGAGTATTGGACGTTTTTGAATCACATTAATCGTTCTTTCTTTTCAATGATTTTTTTATACTATTTGAAAACGTCGGTGAATCGATTCATCGGAAATGCAAATAATCAAAATCCTCGATTGATCGATAAAGCAACGTTTTACATTTTACACCGAAACATCAATCGATCCAAAGTGCCGAATAATCGATCGATCGCATGGATATTCTTGATTTCATTATCGTGGCTAATTTGAGCGAATTCAACCTCTGCACTTACTCAGAGTTTGAGAGTCAACGAATTTTAATAAATTAACTGACTGATGAATGAAATCCCTCGAACCATACGGGGGATTGAACACTAATCGCTAATCAGCCACGGTAATTTGGACCGAGGTGTTACGATACACCGGCAATTCTAAGCTCGGTAGAAGCTATAATAAGCTTCGGTTTGTTGGATAGCTGAACAAGAGGAAATGACGGGTGCCAACTTCTCACCGAAACCCATGGACAAAAAGTTATAACTCACCCCGCGATAATTTATTCGCGGCGGATGTGGGGGGCTGTGGGGAGTGAAAACAGGGCCTCGGTTTCATACGTTACTAATTAACACGTATTGTGGCCCCGGCTGTACACTATCGTATAAGTGTGTCGCTGGCGATGGGTTTAGGGTCGGATCCCACTTCCCCTAGATTAACAATTGAATTTCCTCCTCAATCCCGCAAACAAAATTGCCATCGAATCTCTATCGGAGTCGAATCCTGAATTTCGGCTATAACCACCAACCTCCCCCCCCCTTCTCCTGTTTCGGTAGCCGATAATAATGCGAGCGCAGGCCACGGACAGCGCTGGCCGTTTCGGACAAGCTGCACGCGTGTTTGCGCGTATGAGTGCAGCGCGGTATCTGAGAGACACATCAGAGATCCGAGCCGTGATATCGCGCACGCATATTACCAGACCCAAAGAGCAGATGCTAGCTTCGGTTGAACTCCGGGTGCCCCGTTAACGCGGCCCAAGCCGCGTTGCAAACCACTCGCCACTTATTTGGGTCCCAAGACCGTTGCTTGCATTGCCTTTACTCCTCGACTCCCAAGACGGGGCTATGGGGCTACGGGGTGGACGAGAACAGGGGCTGCATACGCGATCAACAAAATTACCCACGGCGCTGTTGTGAGACTCGAATTTTTTCTTCACAGTTGAATCCAGTTGAACCAGAAATTAAGTTTCTTTTGTAGGATCAACGAATTTGAAGAAATTCGAGGAATCTGCAGCGATCACAGCGTCATTCCAATCAGTGCAAATTAGAGTCACGCCGTCCGACCAGACTGAACAATTATCACAGAGCAACCATCAGATTAATTGGTCGATGTTGAATGGGTTCACTTCGTCGCGGATGGCTGGATGGATTGTTGTTACGGAATTTTCCACTGAAAAACTGTCAAAGTACTTTTTTCGGTACGATGAACTGACCATGCGCACCAAATTCTATCCTTAGCCGAAATTTGGTGTCTTTATTAATTGTAGAGAAACTTACTAGGATAAAAATCGTCAACTACCTGAAACCGCTACGAGGATAGTGAATTTTGATCGAATGACGAACCGCGTTACAACTTACAGCTATGCTAAGTAGTACTTCATGTGATATTCGAGCGATGATCGCAGTCCTGCGATAACTGTATTGGGGCGTCTACGGGCGTTCCTTTTTTTATTTGCGTGAAAAATTCTTTAGCGTCGGTTCGTCTTCATCCCGCGGTTTCTTCCTGGCCGGGTCGAGTCAGCCCGCAGGTAAGGTAAGAGCTGGCCAATCTCGAATACAACATTCTCGCGTTTTGTGTGCCGAAATTTAGCGGTCCGAAATCACGCATGGAGACGCCATACGCGACCCGAGTGAACGCCGGGCATACCTCAGCGACAAATACACCGGGACCCGGTCCTCGGATAAACAAAAGGCACTAAGTCAACGGGGTCGCGACGATTCGTCCTCCAGGGTCCAGGACTTCGCCCGGAGCTCGAGGATGGCACGCTGACCGTCCAGGGGGATCCTCGAGCGAGGTATTCCGCTGCGAGGTGTCCCTGTAAATTCTTCTACGTCCCGCTACTCGGGAGATAAAGGGTGGAAAAGAAACTAAATAAAGGAATAAAAAATCCACACTCGTTCCTCTAACTCACCGGATGAAAGCGCCAGTTCCTTAGAGTGCCAAAATAATTGTCCGCTTTGTAAAGCACCGCGAAACCCGTGTCTTTCACAATCGTTTTCATGCTGGCTATGTGGCAGCGCAATCCACAATTTGTCGAGGCTGAATTTTTCTCTTTTTCATTCAACAATCGATCGGAGAGGCGGCGCGAGGTGATAGAAAAAAAATTGACACGTAATGACGGCGACGTTTAGGCGAAATAACCTAGTGCAGTCTTAGATAAATATATTCAATGGTGAATGATCGCGAACAATGGTTGAGCTTCGTGGCACGTAACAATGAAAACATTTGAACAAAGACGGTGTGAGGGCCGTGCTCGCGGTAGTTAGGAATTGATTACCTTCCTAATTACCAAATAGATTATCATAAATTAACATAAAATATATTAACGCAATAAAACCGAGCGTAAACAGTCGAATTAGAAATTGAAAATAACAATGATGGTGCTGGTCTCTGCGCACTCGCTACACTTAAACTTGTTACACACTCACTGATTGCTCGAGCTCCGAGCCCCTGAGAATAATTAGAGAGCATGAAGAGGACGAAACCACACGTGAAAACGAATCGGGTTATGTTTTCATTAAACATATCCCGTATCTTCGAGGAACTCTCATTACTGTCGAATCAATGCTTTCAGAACTGATTTTTCTCTCTAGCTTATGTTAATCAGATTCGTCATTACTGTACATCCCTTCCAACGTGAATGAAGCCCTGATTTTCATGCCTCAATATCTTTCGAACGGTCGATTTGTCACGCAAAACTGTAGAGACCTTTATTGTAGAAAATTTGATTAGGATCAACATTGTTCTGGATCATTTTCGTCGTGGGGGCACCGGAAGTGAGATATTAAAGAGTTAAGGGTGTCATGAATTTTCCTTGAACTTCAATCATTCAAGTATATCTTTTGAACGATTGATTGGTCATGAAAAATTATACTTATCTTTTTTGTAGAAAATTTGATGATCTGGAAAATTGCTAGATATCATTTTTGATCGAAGGGTCAAGGGCGTCATGAATTTTCCTTGAATTTCAATCGTACATATCTTTTGAACGGTTGATTGGTCATGAAAAATTATAATCACCTTTTTTGCAGAGAATCTCACGATCTTGAAAATTGCTAGACATCATTTTTCACCTAGGAGTGACCGGAAGTGAGATATCGTAGGGTCAAGGTTCACCGAGTGTCTTCAAGTGTCGAAAAAGCTCGCATAACTTTCGACGATAGAATCCATCGTCTTCGCTCCCCGCATCTCAGGGTTAATAAATCAATGAACTGGCGTCTTGACGCACCCTGAGCTTTCAGGATTCCCAGAATCACGTCCTGCCGGACGTCCTGTCACCTTCTGAGGCGAATCGAGACTCGAAATCTCCTTTCCATCGTTTATCCTACCCTCGGCCAATGCGAGCTTGTAAAACGCATCAAAGTGAACTCGATGATCGTTTCCTCACCGCAACCGCAACCGCAACCGCAATCGCGGCGAAGACCGTCGCCAGAAGCTCGCGGTTCGGGCCGCGTGGACTTTGGCGTGAATTATCAGTCGCGTGTGATCACTGCCTCGGCACGCACACGCCCACGGCCTCACGCATCGATGTGGGACCGACAAAGGGGCCCGAACATCCATAATTCAAGCAATCCAGTCGGTCCGCGTCCGCGTACCGGAGCGTCGATTGGCTCTTTAACACCGCTGAGAGTTTCTTCGCCATTCAGGGATGCGTCGCGTCGCGACGGTCACTTTGAGCGCGAATCCCGCACCTGGTGGTTACGGCGTTGCTAAACCGAGAGACTTTTACGAGTCAATCGGTATCGAACCGCTCGCCAAAACCCGAGAGCAGCTATTTAGTAATTAATCTCTGACCACCCATCTCGCACACGTATTTAATTAATAAAACATTTATTCCGTTGTTCTTTGACCGATGTGAAAAGATGGAAGATCGCTAACTCGGCGATCGTTTATTCCGTACGTAGCTCGACCGGAATCGTTTTATGAGGAAGACAGAGATTAGATATTGCTTTTTATTTTGTTCATTTAAAACCGAAGCACGGAGAACGAAAACGAAACCTGTGGTGATACATTATTTACCGATTTGTATTACGAAATGATACCTGATGAGATCTAAGAAACATACAGGTTTTCGTATACGCACAACAGGTTGATGAAGAACACTTTCACGTAGCTGATTTTCTCGATTAAGAATCCTCCCCTCTCCCCCCTCCATCTTTTTTTTTTGTTTTTTGAACTTTCAGTTTCTCTGTTTTCAAAGAAAAGAGGAAGTCATTCGTAATCACTCCGAAAATGAAAAGTGGAGTTTTCACTGAATCTCAGACTACTCTGACTAGAACTGATTAGATTTTGACTTTGATCGATTCGATACTTTCCGAATTATTTGAATAACAAAATTCCCAAAAATACAATAAAAATGACGATATCTTGAAAATGGATCAACGGGTTTGAATGACATTTTGTACCACATGGTTTTTTGGGTCGCTGATCACGATGAAGTCAGTTTAGCAAAATTTCGGGTCACTAATCACGAATTTGCGAAATTGAAAATGACGAATCCAATTTTGCTGAGAAAAAAAACCCAAAAAACATTCGGAATCTTATAAAAATTGTTACTCGAAGGTCTTTTGAACCACTCATCAAGAATCTTGGGGTCAAGAGGCTGGCTACAGAATAAATAACTAGAAGTTCAGAAGCTGGCTCGTAGTCAGCGTAAACCAGCTTGTTTTGTAATTTGATGACCCATTACGGCAATACGCAATTGGAATAAATTCGTCATTAAGCAACTACTACGCGAGTAGTATTTATCAGCGTGCATATTGAGTAATTTTTCAAGTAGGTACGCGGTGAAAAATTGTAATTAAATTCTGATTGAAAAAAAAACCGTAAAATTAAATCGCGACTCCTGCATTTCGCAATCATGGAACAGTATTTGATGTAAAATCAGTTCTACTTCGTAACTGCAATGCATAACGAAATAAAAAATGAATAAAACCTTGGGTCTAATTCTCGGTTTCCCAACAAACGCCCGGGGTAGGTGAAACTCTATACGGTTGTCGGGGCTGCGGTGTGGGTACGGACAGGAGGCCCTTATTGCATCGCAGGCTAGGCGTTGTCGGTCTTGCTTCAGAGTAAGAAAGCTTCGAGGTTCCGAGGAGGTTGCCAGTAGTAGTTGCATGCCTCGGTTAAACGCGAGGAAACATTCGCATCTGATAGCGGCACGGGTCGATGTGCGTGTCTTGAACCGTCGGAAAGCTTCTACTGCCCTCGGAAACGCTGGGTATTACGTATGTTAATTTCTAATTGCTTTATTTCAATTGAAACGGACCTCGTACCCATTGTGAACCACGAGGATATAATGAACCGATGCGAACGCCTGTGCAATTATCGTATATATGCATGCGAAAGAGGAAACGGGGTGGAGCCATCAAGACCAAGAGAAAATGGAACCGCGGTTCAATCCTTATAGCTATCGCTTTACGTCCTCATTTTTAACCTTAAGGACAAGAAACTTTTCAGGTTGTAACAAAAAGTAGTCGAATGATGAATAAATGTCTCCGAATTCGTTTGTAAATTTGTCTAAAACCGATCAAACTGGCTCACAGATGCGTATCTTTTAAACCGGACGAGAATCCAGACGGACGGAAGGAATGAATGAAATCCTCGAATACTTGTTTCTACTTTTTGTCGACCCGCGCTGACTGAAACTCAAATGGTATAATTTAAAACTGACTGAAGAGAATAAGCAAACAGTTTCCGCGATAAAGTTTCATACTTTTTAACGAGAATGAATTTCTGTTAGAAATGGGATTTTTTATTTGGATTTAGTTACAAGTTTTGGTTTTTTGTGTTTCTTGTTTAGGCTATCCACGCCGATCCATCCGATTCCTTTGTATTGTAATTCATTCTCTCGATATTTATTTATTTATTTATATATTTTAGGCGGGTAGGTATAGTTGTATTCAAAGCAGTTCATCTAATTTGAATAAGCAGTAAAGTACCATTTAAAAGTGACACAAATAGAAGTTGCCTCCGGCCGTGGTGCAGCAGCGGAGGTTATAGCCGTCCACTTTATCTAATCTTGTCTCTGCCATGTACGGTCGTATCCCGGCTACCTGACTTTTTAAGCTTAACTTTTAAACTCAGCTTCCCAACTTTATTATTCAAATATCCAAAAGCGGTGGCCCCCCGAGTGTCCAGAGACAGAAAGTCTCGCGGCATCAGCTTCAAGCATTGAATAAAACCGCAGAATTACCTCTAAACGATTTATTTTTTTCATTTTTTTTTTCATCCTACATTTCATGCAAAGGGGGAAAAACGTTTCCTCCTATAATAACAATCTAGGAAGTAATAATCGTCGAGTACTTATTAGACCTGCGTGTGGTTCACTCCGTACGACACCGTGTCCAACAAATACTTTAGATAAAACCTGAAGATAAATCTAATGGAAAATACAGTTGATACAGTTCGATACTTTAACACATATGCGGTATCGTCTCTATGCGCCGTCATGTCATGTTCGTATGTGACCACAAACTATTGGTAAAAATTATATTGTTAACGTGTTCCTTCAAAACGATCATGCAACTTTGCGTGTTCCATTTTTTTCCTTTCAACAAACTGTGTGTATCGCAATTTTTGACTCTAATCCCACGCTCAATTCTTCTTCCAACTGGATGAAAAACCGAGAAATTTCCTTCGTGGAAAAAATATTGCAAGCTTACAAACATCGAAAGGCTATCCAATCCTTTTTATATACGCGAGTCTCTGTACAGTATTTCAAAGTTCCGGTAGTCAATGGTAGTCAGTAATAATGAATGTTGGACAACGGTAGGTGATGGTAATCAATGGACGCGGTCACCATGAGGGTATAATAATCAATGGTAGGTAATGCCAGTCAATGGCAATCAATAGTAGTCACAGACAATGGATGGCATTCAATGGTGATCAAGGGTGCTCAATAGTGGTGAATGGAAGTGTCAATGGAATGAATTTAAGTCTGGGTCTGAAATTGAGGTGAAGTATATAGTCACACCGGTATTTTTATTCCGGTGGCTGGATCCGTGTATACATATATATGCATGGATGAATACGGTACAGCGGTAAGAGGTAAGAGGTAAGAGGTAAGAGGTAAGAGGTCCGTGGTCTTAAGAGAAGAGTTTAAACGAATGCCGTTCTGTTATAGGCGGTATAATCTGCCATCGTATATCTAACAGGGTAAAGATTCTTCTCCGGCGTCGGGGGTAACTGATGCCCGCCTAGAAGAACTAGATAGAAAACTGATAGGCTGAGAGAGATGAATCGTGGTTAAGGGTTCTGTTATTTTTTCTCAGCTACACTCTCTACTCTTCTCTCTCTTTTTCTTTTTTTTGACTTGACTTGACCTCAAAATCGGACCACTACTTCTCTTCACCCTCATGAACAAAATCTGCTTCAAATATATCTTCATTCTTTCACAAGGAGCTTTTCGCCGTGGACCTCACTCACCTGGAGTTATTTCCAGTTTAAATCCAAACAGGACGGGTTTAGGGTCATTCAAATCGGCTGTTATCTATGGAATGAAGAGACGAGTAGGGATTGCGATGAAATAAAGATTGCGGTGATGGTTGATAATTTGAAAATAAAATAAAGTAAAATAAAATGAAGCGAGGATTAGTCAGGTGGAGCCAGTAGCGTGTCCGACGCGTTTAAGCGGTTCGAAACGCGGGAAGGACCCGGAGAACGAACTAATTATGAAATTATGATAATTTTTCCGAAGGCTACAACAGCAACGCGGCAGTTGTTCTACGTAGATCCGCGGCTGGTGCTGGTGTAGCTTGTTGCACGGAGGATATGGTCGCGTGACCAACCGTCCTGGTTGGCTAGCTCCGCCTCGCCATCCTGACTTCTTGGCGCCCTCGCCGAGGCAAAACACAAAACTATAACTTATGAATTTTAAGTCGATACAAAATACGATTCTTGACGTCTCCTTGTCTGCGGTATTCCACCAGTGATTAAATAAGAGATGAAATGAGCAGCATGAAGCAAGAAAAATAAAACGATTTGCATGCACCACGTTTCACGTCATGGACGTTAATTCTTCTTCATTTCTCGTTCGTAATACAATATTCTTAATTTTTTTCATCACCAACGGAATATGTTTATTATTCTTCACGCTTCGCCACCCTCGTTTCTTTGTATATGATTTTCAAGGATGCTATAAAAAGACACAGATTTTTGCATATCTTACATTAGTCCTGTCGTCCATTCTTTTTTTAGCGGTCTGGGAGTTTCGATCAGTTTGAACAGTCAATTTCTGCAGATTTCGAATCCATGGACATTCTAATTCTATTCAAGATCGAACAAATATTGAATCCTGGAAAACTGGAATCGGTTCAGAATAAAAGAAGATGGCGTTCGACTTAACCCTCGCGATATCCAAAGCTTTTGATGTGTTTCTCGTTATTTCTCAACTTTTCTTGAAGAACGTTCGATGCATGTGTCGCAAGACGAACTTGAGTCATAATGCGTTCAAGTTGAAGGTATGTGAGATGGTTTATTTCGGGTAAAAAATTGCGAGCATGTGTTCGTGTCAGTAGTATCAATACCCACATAGAAATGTGTGAAAATTTATCAGATTGCGTGCTGGCAAAACGCTGCTATATGTAATGCCTTGTAACCTGGTCGATGTAGGCCAACGTTTTAGTCGTCTGGTAGTTCGCCTCCGCAAACGGATTACAGGTCTGTGTCTGACAAATGTTTGCACAAATTTAGTAACGCTACCGATCTGGTTGTCGAATTAACAGTCATATATTCGGTATAATATTGGCTAAATGTCATGTCGATTTAATTATTTAGCGATAAAAAAGAAATGTAAATTGTACACTGCGACGGATAATCGCACGCATCTATCTCATCCATAGACTCGTAAATTTTGTATGTGTTTTATAGAGTATTTGGCAATGATTAATTATCTCGTAAAGATCTATATACGATTGATTAGGACGTTTTATTGGAAAACTAAAAACAGCTGAGACCGCGGAACCGATAACGCATGTGAGAGACTCTCTCTAAATTACCTCGTTATTATATAACCGGATCATCAATTTCTCCAGATACGACACGTGCGGTGAGCCTCTTCAAACACTGGTCAACGAAACTTGGTATCGGTGATGTCAAAACGGCCAATTGCAAACGGGGGGATCGACTCAGCCGATCTATACCGCGAAAATTATTATCAAACCGTCTATCGACTTTCTGGACTCGAGTTTATTACTTCCAATCAATGACAATGACTCGACCTCCTCACCGAGTCGAAGAACTTGATCAGCAATGAACATTCCTTTCTTCACTCCCAAAGATAGATACGGGGTCTGGTCATCGGGAATCTCGGCTACCGGGGAGGGTAAATGTGTAACAAAGCGCTACAATAAACGTGAACCACGTTTCGGCTAGATTATGGCGGATGGAGGGCCACTTTATGGTCACCCGTTTTACGGCTGACCGCAGAATGCTCGCGGTTCGTCATTAGCATGTTATTGCCTCTTCGCCTGGTTCCCAGTGGGAACCCGAATCGTTGATAGTTTCCAAATCCCGGTGACTACGGTGGTTAATAAGCGTTCATTTTCGCGGTTAGTAAACAGGCAATTTTCCTAATTCCAGGTTGAGAGAGAAAGAGAGCCGGTTGACGATGCTGTGTCAACACTCTAACCGCTCGGATACGTAACTGGCAATTAGATCGATTGGTATACCATTTCAAAAAGGCAGCGCAGTGGTTTGCTCGTTATCGCCACTGCTGCTACCACTCGCCTTGGCCAGGTTTGGTGTGCAGAAGCCACGGCCTCGCGTGGTAGCCCCTGGCGGCCACGAGACTACGAATGATTAACAAACTTGAGACGGATCGACGGCAGCTGATCACCGGAACCGTATTTGAATAATAACCAGTCCTAATGCTCTGCTCCCTAATGCCTGAGCTTCTGACGTGATCAGATGTCGAATGAACGTTTCGATCCTCCTGAATTATTAGTTTTAAATTATGACGATTACCGGCTCAACCAGCCGTAGCGTTTATCAAATACACCTTTTCAATTTCATACGGTGGAAAACCTATTGACAGAGATAGATACGGACGGAAAACGGGACTCTGGGTTTTGATGCATGCATACTGCAATCCGCACTGCACGCAGAGAACCCCGATGGTAGGTAATATTTGTGTGTGGTCACCGCGCCAAATGGCAGAGGGGATTCTTTGTCTGCACGAGGCAGACAGCTGATTGTGTCACGTGTTGATAATTTTAAAACAAAAGGTACGAGGTTCATTGTTTAAAAATCACCAACAACGCGGTTATACATGGCAGTGGTACTGTACAGGCAGTCTCTCTGTGACGCTTCAGAGGACACTGCAGTCGCTGCATCGCCGGTCTTTTGCGAAAACTAAATGAGCGATACAACTGTACCGCGTAATGTAACGTGATCAACACCCAGTCCCCGTCCACCTGTCCCTCTCTCTTCGTGATTAAAACCAGCAATTAAAGATTAACGAGTATCCACCGATGTCCAAATTCACTAGCAGCTGGAAGAAAAGAGACGCTCGCATCTGTTCTATCTGTGCCACAGGTGTCTTTCCAGTGATAACAAATTTTCGCGCGTAATTTGTGGATTCGATGTCCACAGGACACAGGTTTGCGGTATCCGATGCGACTATCGACTTATTTGAGGAAGACAATAAAGGGGAATATTTTCGCTTGGTAGAATCGAACGGTCTTTTGATAAAAGGCGGTAGTGTGATGGCGGTGGTTCGTGTGCGTCAACGTGAGGACGTTAACAAAACACTGCAAATCACAGAACGGTGGTGCTGCAGCACACAGCGATGCATGTCATAACGAACGCGCGGCAGACAACTTTTTGTTTTAATTCTGTCGAGCGGAAATATCAGCACCGCCATTTTGAATTTTCAATTTTCAACGCTCCAGTAAGCTTCCCTCCTACCCACGACCACTGTCGGACCCCCTTACAGACGACTCTCTATACAATTACGTTATACACCTCGTACATCACCTATCATCCTTCCTTTTTTCTTTTTTCTTTAGTTTTTTTCATTTACCTCGGTCGCGGACCTCCAAAAGAGATACAGGAGTGCCAACGAGAAAAAAAAACACTCGTGTTCGATAATTGACCACGAGGAACAATGCTACGAACCCTCGGTTGTACCTATGGTACATCGTTGCTTTACAGTCTTTCCCTGCAATGATCAGAATCGAGTCTGGCACTCACATACAGTGAAAAAATTCAGACTTCCGCAACGCGTTATCCAATGAAGTATCAATTTTGTACTCATTCTAACATCACATTTATCCAAACATCATAAATAGTTTTCAAGTATGTGTGAATTAGTCACTCAAAGTCTTCATTCTTAGGGAAAGGAACGATCAAATCGAGTCAAGTAGTAAAAACACGTAGATCAGTGTTCAGAACTTATTATAATATCATCCTAATGGAACGTAAAAATGTCCTATTTGAAGTGAACGTGATGTCCGAATCGGAACAAAATTAATACTTCACAACACTAATCCACCTGTTTTTACTACTTGACTCGATATTTTCGTCCCTTTTATAAAAAAAAGTTTTCAACACAAAATCGACCCAAAAATTAACACATAGGCAATCAAAAAAAATTGACACTGCGACCACAACGTAGAGACAAAAATTTGAGCGTGTTTTCTGGAACAGCACGAATTTCCTGATTTATATCGCGATTGATAGACGAGATGTAAATTTCCTAGATGTGATATTTCGTATGACGGGTAGTGAATTTGCACCTGACACGTAAGATATCGAGGTTGTGACGACGAACATGCGTCCGGGAATGAGATGTGTGTATCTATGGATCAACAGACGTGATCGTGAAGTATGAAGACGTAACGAGATACGATGAAGTTGGAATCTGACGAATGTTAGTTATTAACTTAATGTCGGGCATAAAATACTTTCGAGAATACCGACCATTTCATTGCTCCGGTGTGCAATGCTGCGGCGGATGCAGGGAATGGCTCAACTATGCCTTATACCTTACCCACCTCCGTGCATGCGGTACGTTATACGTATTAAATAAACGCGTTGATGTATGCGTTTGATGCATGTACTTTATGCGTGTGCACCGTGGGGAATATAACTAGGTGCCTCGTTGCCAGGTGGAGAACCTTTACTTGCCGGATACAGAAACCCGACGGCTCTAAGGATTCGTGATAAATTTTCGATTCCAATCCACGCTTTATGCATTCGCATGGTGGCCACTGGTCAGAGAAAACCGGAAAGTCAGGAAAAGTTAGTAGAATCGAAAAATGGTCAAGTAAGTCATAGAAAAGTCAGGGAATCCGAAAAATGGTCAGGGAAAAGTCAAGGAATCTTGTGGTGATACAAAACAAGACAGAATAAAAGATCGTCCTCGCGTGAAAACCTTACTCAATGGAAATAGTAGCAAAACTTGTAGAAATTGTAAATGAAAAAGTATTCTCGAGAATCATTTTCTTTCACCATTATAATTTGGTCAGGAAAATTCAGGGATTTTTTTAACTCTTTATAGCTTCCCCTGTTCAAATTTCATCGGATTCGTCCATCTTGATTAAATTTTAACGAATTTCTTCTGGATGTTGAATCTGATCGATTATAACTTGACGAAAATGACGAACCGTGGATTTTCGTTTGTTGATTCCTACTTCCTTTTGAACTATATATAAAGCAAAAGATTTCTATGCCATTTGTTGTCCATCTCTTAGCTTGTTTGCAGGATGTTTGTATTGGAACACGTCCCAAAGAATGAAAACATGTCAAATTGGTCGGACGCAACACAGTGGTTGGTTCAAGTTGTTGTTTGTACAAAAAAAAAGTGCACCCATTCCCGAGAAAAAAGATAATGGTAAAAGCGGAGGAGTACAATCTTTGACCTTTATCTATAACGGACAAAGAATGGGTACGAGCGGAGTTGACAAATTCAATTTTACGCCGGGAACGGGGAGGGGAAATTGCCCAGCGTCTGAATGAATGGGATATTTCACTCCGAATTCCATTCAACGGGATGACAGATCTGAGATACTTTTCAAACTTTGCCGTTTACATCAGTCGCACTCGACGCGTCGGTACCAGTCCTTCGAAAGAGGAGACAGACTTGTCAATTAACAGTGGCGACGGTCGGTAATCTTTCAAGTATCCATTATGTGAACGAGAAACTTCTAAATTAAACGTGAATCCATCCATGCGGAACGAGCCACTATCAACCTCATTGCATCTCACTATTCTCCTTCGGATCTCATACTTCCTTCGATACCTGCAACCCTTGTTCATCTTTTGATGCCCATTCGGTTTTTTTTTTTTTTTTTTTTCGTAGAACAGAATTAGAAAACGAATTCAACTTTTCAGTGCGTCTGACGTTATCGGATTTCATTGTCATCTCTCAGTAGTCGCAGGGGAATTTCCGGGTACTTGATCAATTTTTATTTCCACCCCCTTGAGTTTAGAGTTCGGTGAGACTGTCAGTTGAACCTTGAGCCACGTGCCTTGGGAAAGCTGAATTGTTGACCTCGCGATTTCTCTTTCCGTCGTATCAATACCAACGTGCGAGTTCTGTGAGATTTATCGTGAGACGAGGATAAAAAAAATCGTGAAGTTGAAGAAACATCGTCGTCCGGCCACGCGCCAAAACCTCTACGAGACGCAGACCGAAAGTCGAAAGTAACAAATTACCGATACCTTATCGTCAATAAGATCAACCTGTAATTTCGTTTCGCCCAGTGATCCATCAAACCTGCGACCTTACGTAGCCTTAATTTATATATCACCTGGCGTCCGAGGAACGCCTTTTTTGCCCAGCTACTCTTTACATCGTACTCGATAGTGTACGTGCAATAAATGTGCAGAGCAGGAATTCACCGCCATAAAGTCCGCAGTTTGGCTCTCGAAACACAGATACGGATAATCCTTGACCATCCGGCTCTGTGCACATTAAAATGTGAAGACGCGGTACTTTCCTAGGTAAGGTGTACCCAAGGATCGCGTGAGGTCCGCGGCGTGGCTAGTTATCTAGATGATTATCTCGCTGGTTTATCGGTAATTTATCTGGGCGAGCATTAGTTTTTGCCTCGACGATGGCGTGCATGCTACCCGACAACCTTCGCGTTTCTAAATTATTCATTATATATGAAACATTCGGTGTTTTCATACAAGTTATAGTACCAAGTCCGGTCTATATACACATGCATCGCTCACTTCCACCACCCTCATATATCTTTACATTTATAAACAGTGTCCGGCGTCGGCTTGTCGATTAACTATAAATTATCGTCCTCAGAATTGCGTGAAATATTATCTTTCAGGAGTAAAAAATTTGATAATACAGTGAAACAATAGCCTCCATTTTCACTAATTTTCTCTCAGTTGAGCGGTCGGTTATATCGACCATACGCAGACGCTTCCATTAGCGAGGAACTGGTATCTGTACCTTATCATCAGATAATGCTCTGTTATCTTCGAACTCGCGTTCGGATAACGTAATCGTCGCGTGCTGTTCGATGTAGACGGTTGCTGGTTCCTCCCCGCATAAACCACTCCTTACCTGCAGCCACGACTATGCAGTACGCCCAGGGGTTGTTGTGAGTGACTGAAATATCGTTGCACATTTTGAGAAAATGTTGTTCCAGACATTTTTGCACTCCGACGATCCCGCAAGTCGATAACCGATTGTCTTTCGGCTCATTAATCACGTGTGAAGACAATGAGCGGCGTCGCTTTCTAAACTTCAAGGTTCACCTAATTTTTCGCACTGTATGACATTTTTCGAAGAAAGTCTTTTTTTTTGTAGAAACCAATAGTTCAGCGCGACACCCGCACTCCATTCTTTTCAATTAGACTCGCATTGTCTCTGCGGACGGGGTGCGCCTAGTTGTGAAGAGGTGATCTCTTTGAACCCTCATAAAAACAGAATCTACGCCTTTTTTTTGCAACTCGGTATAAGTCGTCTACAAAAAAAAGGGGCTGCAGGTACAAGTGATTTAAGACCTGGAGGACATCAGTGTCTCATACCGCGAGCACGGTATTCCTCGCCCTCCTAGTTTCTTTATAACCCTGGGTAGCAGACCTTTTGTCGCGTAACTCAAAGTCGTCTTGGAGTCGCCAGAAAGACAATGCCCGTTGCACCTTGCGCTACATTTTTTATTTCCCTTTTTTTTTTGTCGTCGACTTCCATCTTCTTCTAGGACCATAAAACCGGGATACGCTCCTGCGGGTCGTAGGGGTGTCGGGGGAGGTTTTACAGCCTCGAGGTATTTCAGTCGTTGAAAGGTACTTCATTGTCTTTTCTCCAAATGAACAGAAGCCTGTGATAGAAGCTTTTACTATATGCACACTCTTTTACCGAACTGATACAATTTTCGAATAAAAACTCCGCATGCGAATTTCGAATAGCGAACAGCGACCCAGTGAGCATCCCTGGTACCGTGTTGGAGTGCGGTTGCTCACGCTAACTTCTCGTTAAGTCGTAATTCACCCCGTTCGCTGTTTCCTCATCCCCTAGCTGGCTGCGCGTTCGTCGAGGATTACGGCGACGTAACCTGGCCGGACGTCTTGCCCCTCGCTCGCCGTTAACCCAGCCACCTTATTTATAACCTGCTACTTAGTTGCCTGGGTTAATTAAATATATATACATATATATTTTTTCATTATCTTCCTTATTTCTTCTTCTTCTTCTTCTTCTTTTTCTTTAGACTTATTTTACACCTGTGTGAAGTCTTGGGTCCAACGGTTGAAATACTTCCATGTATTCAGAACCACGGGCTAGAGACTGTAATACTAAAGTACCTGGCGTTAATGTTGCGGCAAAAGAATGAAAAAAAGATAAAAGAAACGATCACAGGCTGAGGATATGCATACAATGCGTTTGTCTAAGCAAGTACGCGATGGTGCACCAGTTCCTGGAATTTAACTGCCAGTGAATAATTTACAATAAATAATAGAGTATATGAGTTACGTAATTGCGAACGCATTGTTCGGTTTTCATTATCTTCTGTATACCATACGTCTGGTATTATCTTTGTTTAGATCGTTCTTCACGCGTTGCCGCAGCCGCTGTGTAGCGTTTCTTAAATCTCTTTACACATATACATATACCACCATGTAGACCAACCGAATAATTTACAAGGTGTGCAACAGGATTATTCAAGGCATTATAATGAACGTTGTGCGGTATGCCGCAATTATAGTAATTTTCTTAAACGTCTTTAACCTTCTGCAAAACAATCAAAGCAAAATATCTGGCAGTCAATAATAATACCTGAACCCACAGTAATCCGAGGTGTAGGTATGTATATTCACTCCAAAAATTGGTGAAATGCTATCACATGATATGGTCATGCATTTGAAACACAATATCAAGTGGTCCACAAATTATATGACAAAATCAAGAATGCCATATAATGATCGCGGAATATCAGCTGCTACGAAATTGACACGAATTCTATGAAATGGTCATGAAATGTTGGCGAATCGAACGCCATGAAATGACAATGAAATTATATGAAGAGTTCAGTGCCAGAGTAGCCTAACCCACATTGTGAAAAAAGCTCATTCTAAGTAAGGTAAGGTAACTACTCTGGCTCTGAACCCTTCATACATGCAATAATTTTTTATGCACGCAATAATTTCGAATGCTCTGATATAGTTATAAGTTGTAGATCTATAAAAGATGGAAATTTTTGTGAAATGCCGCATGAAATATTCCGAAGACTCTAAACATAGAGTATTCCGCAGTTAAGTACAACGACCCTCTGTGCCTGGGACCCCGAAGCATCGGGGGGATGAATATTACGCGGGATTTGAAGAGCCTGATATTAGTACGGTAAATGGAAAGTTTACCCGCAACGATCGTAAAGCTCGAGAGGATTGTGGCCCAGTAAAAAAAGGAATCATCGGTTGAGTAAACATTTTCAAAGATTAAAAAACCCTGGGGGGTTACCGCATCTTCGCATAACGTAACCCGCTTACGGGGGTTTTATGAACAGTTTTAAAGGATCGGTAAATATCGTAATGACTGGAAATACTGTCGAGACGTGCCTGAGAGAGTTAACTGACTCATTTTTATACCGAGCTCCGAGACTTCTCTTCGCCGGTTTCGTCCAAAATTGGATCTCGATTTTTTTTTTTTGCTCTCTACTCGTTTTCACTCCATCGCGTTCATAGCGGGTTTCGAAAGCATAAACACCGCGGGACTGGACCCCGTAACGTTTATTAGCATACGACTTTTGTGTAACGAACGGCATTGTCCTACAGAAATTCTTCAATGGCAGACTAACAACCGTGAATTAGAAATTAGAATTCACGATTAACGATATGAAATTAACAATTAACAATTCAACCTAGCGGCAAAAGTGGTACAACCGACGATGGACGCATGGTAACATCAACGAACGAAAGAAGCTTCCGTCTATTATCTGACGCCATGTTGACCTCACGGCGTCGCGGTGCCAACCGTGGCCACATTTCCGTGACCATATTATCCACTCTCTGTGTATACGCTATATTGTTACACGCGGGGGCCGTTAAAACTATAAACTATCGCGCTGAAAGGTTTTAGGAGTAAAAAAGAAATGGGCAAAAAATTGGTTCCTACGAAGACGCCACTTCCGGGACAATCTTCTATCGTAGATATTTGACGTATCTCTTGTGATACCAGGATGTCTTAGCATTGACAAAGTTTGCAAAAGACAGAAGATGGAAAAAGTTTATGGATGCTCGATATGTAAAATTGTGATCGATCCAAATGTATGGTTAATCTGTCAAATTGTTAGACATAGAGGCTTGCGTTATTTTCTATTTTATTTCGTGTTCGTTCGCTAACTAGAATAATGAGCCTTCGAGGGGGATTAACGAGAGGCTAAATTCGGAGGTCAAGAGGGTGTTTGATATACTCCGTGCCAGCGAGTTTCTCGCGTCCTCCCACTTTTAATCATATTAGAATAATCTTTGTTGCGTATTAAACATTATGATCACGACGACATAAATATACCACCGGTCCGAGGTGGTGTTACACACCCTCGGATATATTTTTCTTTATGCGTATACTCGAAACCGTAGCACTCACTATGCTATTGGGTGGGAGAGAGCCAGAGAGAATTCTCGGTCACGGTGTTATAACGTTTGTATACAACCACGTATACGATACACTTGCCTCTTTTCGGGTTAGAGAAAGAGAGAGAGGCTGACCCGGACCGCTTTTGATTTTCGGCTACCCGAAAAGGGGATCTTCGACGCCGATGTTGCCCACAGGAACCCTGAGCGCTCTTTTAATATAATATTATTGGCTATTGATAAATTGTCGATAATGATGGGTTTGCCCCGAGTGGGAGGGAGTCAGATCCAGAACTTGGTCCGAGACCCTAAAGCCCCCAGCCTAAAGCTCAGCTCGTTGCTTCTCTCGCCTTCACCGTGCCCAAAATATTCTCGTTAAAGTCTACCCGACTGTATGCGGTGTAACAAATTCTCTCCACGAGAGGCAGATCATCCGGCAAAGATTCCCCGAACCCCGGCGTTAACCCCGCAAAAATAATAATCTCGTTATTCGCGTTCCTGTCATGAATTTCTTTGTCGAATCGGAACGCGGCCATTGGCGACTTTGCCATCCGTGTCCGTTCGTTCAGGAAATGCGGGTTACCGAGGTGAACTTCCGGTGGGCGATTCCGCCGCGGCGAATCACGCCGTTTCGATTTTCACCCGGGAATACCTGCACAGCCGTACTCCGTATAAAACAACGGTACAGAGTTTAATAAGGAAATAAAATAATTGGCTCTGACGTTCAGCCGCGGCGCACCAATTTGCGAGATGCAATTTAGCGGTAGTCCTGCTCTCCGATCAACCCACTTAGCCTATACGATACCCTCGCTGCCTCGGCGGAATGACGCCGATATATTTACGAGGTGTTCCGTAATTTTCTCTAATTCGACGCAACTCTCACTTCACAACTCCGGGGGCTGCACTTTATTCTCCGTCTCATTCTCGGTTTCCTTTCCGTCTCCGTCTCTCCAACGGGTGCCGGAGTCGACCCGGCCGAGGCACACTTATGCTAATATGTCCTGAGAGTCAGCCCTTACACCTCGGGAATGGATGAGGGCACTTCGATCCTCTCCTAGCCGATTTTGCCGCGACGGAGGACCAGATACCGCCTCGGGTGCGGGCAGTGAATCTTCATTTGTCAATATTTTAATAAAAATTGCGAATTTCATTATGACTCGTTATCGTCAATTGCCATCGGGTCGTTACCGTGTGAAAATAAGATAGGTAGAGAAAAAAGAAGACGTTCACCGAAATCGGCAGACAGCGTGTCTGTGCGAATGCTAACTAGCCTCGTCGCGAGCGTCTGAAAGCTGTGCCCTCGCGGTTATTCTTTTTCACTCCTCTCTCGCAACCGCTACGGACCCAGGGGATTCGGAAGACTCTGAAACGCGGTGCCCCGGACCTGGGGGAGAGATTAAAAAGTTAATGGGGGGGCGTGTTGCGTGGGCGGGCAAGTGAGTGCGTGGTGCCAAGATTTATGTCCTCACCACTGAGATATTGTTCCAAACCTGCAGACGCCAATACGTATTACGATATATTAGAAATCGCTTCATATATCCCATGTAGGTACATCCTTCATTCTACACGCACGTCCAAGAGGAGTAAGAAACTGATACAGAATAGGAAACCGTTTAGTCAAAACTGGCTGAAACCAGTCCCCACTTAATTATTGTGACGTCAGAATTCACAATTTCACCACGATATTCGAATCACCTAACGTATCCTGGGACACTTATTCTTATTCTTCGTTCTTTTTTGGCCCCCCGCCATTATCCTGGGATACAGAGAAAGAACTAGACGACGCTAGATGGCGGGCTTGTGATACCGAATAGTGACGTCACGGTATGGCGCGAAATAGCATTTTGAATCGACAACAGACACTATATTCAAGGGATCTAATGATGTTTGATATTTTTTTCATTGGTTATTCGTGACCTGAATTATTGTTTATCGTAAGACGAACGAGGTTCTTTTTTTGTCTTCTGATTTGTTAAAATAATGATCACCTATCTTCATTCTTAGATGTTTTTTCCGTTGATTTTTTTACTCCGCGTGTTTTTTTTTCTGGCTTCTCTGATGGGGCCGGGTAACCTGTGATCGACGATTCGGTTTTTTCTCTTTTAATTGCCGATAATTTATATATGAGAAATATTAGATTCGTGCGAAAGTGTATTAAAAACTGGGCAGGCATGAGAGCTGTTCAGAGTCTTGGAGCCCTGAGCCCCGTCGGTCGGGGGATGGATCGACGGAGTATGTAATTATTGCCAAATATAAAAACCAAGTAACCTGCAAGCCATAAGATTAATTTTTTCGCAAGATTGATGCTGGATCGAAAGCCGGATCGACTCACCTCGTCGAGAATACGTCGATGGGATTCCCGCCTCTTTTAACAAGATTTCATCCTCCCCTCCCCCCCCCCCGCCTCGCAGTTTCGTCACTCAAATTAAGAGTAATAACGCGATAATTAGTAATTATACACGTCTCATTTTATTCTTTCAATAGTTATTCGATCTGCTAATTTTTTATTCCTGTCCAATAGGATTATTCAGTATTCAGAGAATTCTTGATTGAAGGAAAAACGAATGGAACCAGTTTAAAAAAAAAAAAGAACGTACCGCGGAATTCCTGAATACAAGAAAGAAAAAAATGTTTTAAAACTTTGTCGTCTGCACCCTCGTAGATAAATCTCACGTTGAAAGGGGGCTTACGTAACGCGACGAAAATTTAACGTCTTAAAGAAAAGGAAGTTGTAAATTTGGTTATATTCAACGATAAGATATACGCACCTCGGTATAGGAGCAGCGGAGCTGGTTAAAGAACTCGGCGTCGAATTGTTGGCGCAGCTGATTACGTGCGAATCTGTGATTATTTTCAAAGGTTATGCGTTAGATAAAGAGAGAAAAAAATTAAACGAAATAAACTAAAATATACACAGTAACGAAATGTGAAATCAGTAAAACTGGGCCAACCGCAATTCTACCCCCTCATTCACCCGCGTTAAGATAATCTGAGATAACAAATTGATCTTAAGGACTTTTTAACGAGGCTTAATAAACTCGGAAGCTAAACGCAATACGGAATGAAAAAAGAAAATCTTTCCCCTCTATCAACGATTATAAAAAAAAAAACGTATTATTACCCACGATAAAAAAAACGAGGTTATCAGTTATCCTAAGGTCACTAATTATCCATCGATAATCATTATCATTATCATAACTAATCGACATTTCGTAATACCATGTCTCAAATTTCGTCACGAATGAGGAACTTGACATAATCTTCGTTTCGCCATGAATTGCTTCGGAATAATATCGCCGACCAATTAAAATGGTCTAATGAAAAAGGAAAAGGACTTTCAAAAATTGGTGCGAAGCTTCATGCGAGACGAAGGACTGCAGACGATGAAGTAAAAATTTTTTCACACGGATCGGTACGGCGCGGTGGTTCCTTATCGGACATTAATCTACGTCAATTTATTTCGCGGGCGTACTTTCGGCACTTTTATGGTATTACCCTCGTCGCGTACGTTCTTCTCCAATTTCTTGGCCGTACCTGCGGGTTACCTGTACCCGTACCACGCCGGGGAATGCACTCGCGCCTACTACAACTGCGCGAACTCCCAACCCCAGTCCGCTGATTATCGGCTGTGATTAACGCACAACTTTAGAACCAATGTGTCCCACCTGTGTGCAGGATTAAGTAGACCGAAATTTTATTTCCGAGTCGATCGTTCATCTCGAGAGATAACCATCGAAAAAAAGTACACATATCTTGTTCTTGATATCACGATTCCGGCACAGGATCATTGGTCCTATTGATTCTTCTTAGGACTGATACCTGCTGGAAGAAGGACGAAAAAAGGGGGAAGAATAGAAAATCCGAGAGGCTTTTCACTCAAACTTTTACCCTACAGGTGATTTCCTATGATTTTATATAATTTCATACGATTCCAGTTGATATCCAGTGATTTCGAGTGACTTCAACTGATAACCAGTGGTATTGGAGTGCTTTTGTACAATTTCGAAGCAGTTCCTCCGTTTAATTTTAACTGATTTCGATTTCACGAGTGAATAGCACCTCTCTTATATATTGATCCTCAGATCAGGTAGAATTAAGCGATTGCAATGATTGTAAGAGATCTTGGTGACTGCGATTACCGTGACTCAATTCATGCGATTTTTGGAACAGATTTAAGCGATTTCAAGCGCTTTCATAGTGATTTTTAATGATTTTGAAGAGGTCTTATGCCATTTGGTAGCGGTTTCATACGATTTACAGCGATCTCATAGGATTCCAAGACAACTGTTTGTTGGGAATGACACATAAACCGCCGCACGAAAAATGCAAAAAATATAGTTCATTTTTTTTTTTTTACAAAGTGGAGGCCTTGAATGAACGAAAGCGAGCGTAGACGGTTTCTAATCCGATGCTATGAACCTTGAAAAAATAACGGCCTGATAGCCCGACACGTTGCGAAAAAGATAAGTGTTATTTCCTACTTCTTAGAACTCAAAGACACGGATTTTTCTGTACGTACATTTTCATCGAGGGATGATTATGAGATGGCAATTTGAAATTTGAATTTTTCAAGTAAAAGTTGGGATTTTTCGGGTCCGGCTCGCAGGCTCGACACCCAGGATTTACACGGGTGACCATTAAGACAAAAGCCGGCGCCGACATAACTCTTCATGGATTTATAGTAAACCGTGAGAGGAGGCAGGGTGCGGGGAAGCCCTGGAACCCTGAAACCCTGGAACCTGGGGACCGAAGGACCCAGGGATCCAGCGACCCATCGACCCGTCGCCAAGCTAACTGCAGCGGCGAACCGAACAGCACCGACGTCGCTAAACTCAAGGCATATATAAAACGTATAAAACCGCCTATATAAGCAGCGCGTGGAGGACGCTGGATGGACCCAAGCTATAAATATCGTCCTTGTTTACGGACGGCAGACCCACGCGACCCCCTCTCTCTCTCTCTCTCTATACGGGGATAAATCCAGAAAAATGCTCATTTAATTAACACCTTATTTATTGAGATGTCGACGAGGAGGTTGAGCCCCGGCGAGGGGATACCTCCTTTGGTCAAATTCCACGTGGGTGGAAACGAGTGTTTCACACCGTTACAGCTTTCGAGTAGGGACATACATTTTCGAGCCCCCCGACTCTCGAGATACCTTTATATACGAATATTTTTTTATCTTTTCAACAGATAATATCGTGCGCGGCTTTTGATTTGACAGATTTACAGATATAGCCTCCACCGAGCTATTCGATGATCTTTATAACGATATAATTGCGCTAGTTGGGGCGGTTCTGGTTGTACACATACACAAGTGAAAGTAAAATTAGTATTGAAACTTTTCTAATTGGTTATTTACTTATCTCTAATACCATTGCTGGAAATCTAATTATACCGCTTATTTCCAGTTTCAGTTTTCTTATACAATTTCTAATTCACTCGGTGTGGAAAAATAATGACCGATTTCAATTCCGTTTATTCATGCAGAGTCGCGGATAGTGCACACAGACGTTCCTGACACGCGCAATTAGTTGACGCTAAACACATTCCGTTCGAGTATAACATAAAGCATGGATGCATGTTTGGTGGGTAAAACGAAACTTTGTAGTTTCTCAGTTTGGTTTTCAATTATCTCCAACCGCGACGTTACCGGACCGGGCATCGGTGGCGCGGTGGCGCGGTGGCGCGGTGTAGACCGCCTTATACCTATGAACCAAGTTCTGGCTTCTGGCTAACTAAACCAATGTTATATTATCGATCCGAGCGATCTCTTGCCTATTAGAATCGTCTTAATGAATCGAGGGAACAGAACGCAGTCGAGAGGCTGGCGACCGGACCGAGGTGCAGTGGGACGGGACCCGAGTGCTTGTTAAACGGGGGACTAACAAATGCTGCCCGGGCGATACCGAAGCAAAACGATCTCAATAAAACAAAAGAGAAATAGAAACAAAAAGGCGAATTTGTTCCCGTATCAAATGTACATAATACCGCCCCAACTGCACTTGAGGTCGGTTTCTGTTTCTGCACGCAACCTTTGTACATAGGAAATTGCCACGTTTGTTCGAGGGTCCATTATCGCGATTCGTTTGTTTTGAATAAACAAAAGACCGCGAAAAGATCCCCTACGATACTTTTGCACCCTCAAGTACACCGCGCACTAAGTACGACACGTGACAAACGCGTGGCTAACCATAAAACAAAAAATTCGTCACATTCATCCAAAGCTCTTCTACTACTTCCCAAAGTTTTACACTGGCATGCTGCTCTGATCCGAATCACACGATCGTCACTCTCAAAGAGCTAGTCTTAGTATTTACTTGCCCTAACAGACCATTTTGTAACGAGCCTGTAGGACAAATAAATACTAAGGCGACGATATTATGGATGAGTTGGTCACTCTTATGGAGTCAATGGTCCCAATCTTGGCTCTAATGGACGGATCGTCACTTTTATCATCAAGTTGATGGTCACTCTATACGAATTAGTGGACGGTCACTTTTGTCAAGTCACTCTGCTCCAAGCGTCACATTTTCCGTTGCAGTTGAAGAGAGAGTGTCAACTCTTATTGCGTAAATGGTAACTCCTAAGATTTTGGAGAGTAATATAGATGAGGAATCAAAGACTTAGTGCCAGATTTATCGAATCCGTGTTTACGAACGTTGTGATAAATTAGATCCTCATTAAAAGCCTCTGCGGGCCCGTAGTCGAAGAGTCGGACCCTAGCCATCCATCAGCCACTTCCTTTCCAGCGTGTCAAAAAGCTCAGGTGGCTTCGCGTATCCCGTGGATAGGATCCACAGCTGCCTTAACGCAGTGTCCTGCAGTCCTGCAGTGCCCGTGCCGTCGGGAGACCTTCGATTAAAACCCAACCTAAAGGCTGCGGTGGTTTGTCGTGTTTCTTTCTGGGTTACGTGCTCGCCTCGACCTGACATTACCGACGAGAATGGCTGCGGCGACATTGACCCAGCGACCATCAAGGACTAGGAATACGAGTCGTACGAGCTGCTCTATGACCATTGTGTCGAATACCAGTTTTATACTCGAAGTTGAAGAGAAGCGATGAATCAGAAAGACGGCAGAAAAGTTTGTGGCAGAGATTTTTTACAGTTTCGAGTGTTGAATCGCTGCACGGGCCCTTCTGCATCCGGTAGTTCGGTGATCCCGTTTTGACCCACCTGTATAATTCCTGTGTGTATCCGAAAGTGGTGGTCAGAGCTCAAGGCGCGTGCACGTCTAGAAAACCCTGGTGAATTACACCTGCGCAGCTGCCCGCTGACGGCAGGTGAATCTTTGGCTCAGGTGATCCCGTAGGTTCGCCACTCACACTGGTCGAGTAAGGAGGACAACCGCACACGTCGTTACACGGGCCGCGGTGCAGTGGGGCAAAGTGTCTTCGGCTCGCTTCTACTCGTACGAGCCTTTAGTTGAGGGACCTTATTCGGAACGATGTACGCGAGGCGAGGCTGATGCTGATGCGGTAGAAGCAGGCGTGTGCCATTCCCGGCAGGTGATATCAATTGCGAGAAAATTACCGGTGATTGAGTCCCGACGTACGACTCTTGAATAATGAATACTCGAGAACCTATAGCAAAAAGTAACGTACGTAGAACAAAAAAATTGTCTGTAATCGGTTAATCCATCGGTACAGGGCGATTTCTTGTCATGTTCATCGGAGTTGTAACGCTCAAAGTTGTTATTTCAGTCACCTGAATTCACGTTTGTGTGAAAATAAGAGTTAAAAAGTCGTGGCGAATCCAATCATCCTCATTGATTAGAGCGTTTATCTAATCGAGACGAAAGTGTGACGCAACAAGGTTTGCGAGAAGGATGCTGTATTCCACTTAGTTCAGCGTGCTGGACCAATCTTTATAATTACAGAGCAGCCTCTCGCGCGTCCCATTAGATACATCTAGTCGTGTAGGTCTTTATAATAGCTCAGGTTGGCGAACGTCTCTGACCGCTGACCGGACTGACCACCGCAACACGGGGCTCGGCTTAGTTATTTTATCCGATTACAAATCGCTTCTGAACTCGATGCACAGCTGGGTTGGGTCGTATCTCGGTTCACGAACCCTGAGCAACGAGCGCGGATCTTTCTGGGGCGAAATTTTTTCGAGAAGTAGTAGCTATGTCCGGAATTTTGACCAGCACAACGTGGTCGACATTGGTGACAAAATTCTATCCACCGAATTCCTCCATCCCATTAAGCTACCTGCAGCTGCACAGGTGACCAGAATTATAATTGAAATGTACCTCCAGGTGGATGTTGCGGAGAACCGCTTTATTTGGGAGCCTGACGAAAGTTTTGTCGAATGCAATTCTGACTTGGAATTTGAGATAGCGAAATTCGGAGCTTCTAGGCGTTGCTTGCGTAATTTCGTTACGCGATCTTGACCGAGGTCCTGGTCAAGGTAAATTCTTGTCAGGTTTAACTCTCCGTACGATATACGTAACGAGGATAGTAGTTTTACCCGACACTTTCATTCGTCGCGGGTTATACCCTCGTTATTAACTCGTTTTGAAATCAGCACTGGCCACATCGTGCGAAATTTAATTGTGTCGGACGTGACGACAGCTCATGGTTTTTAAAACAACTGAATCATGATAAAATTCCTCAAAACTAGTCCTAGTTTAATTCGTGTAGTTGATGTAATAACAGAACAACGAATCACGAGCTAACGAACCGATGAGTATTTTAGCCTCTCGACGATATCATCGTGAAACAGTTCCATCCTTCAAGGCAACTGCTTTCGTTTTTAATGCAATTTTACTGTGAAGACGAATCAAGGACACTCAGTTTACAATCCCAAAAGAGTCGAGTTCCCGCCTTTGGCTTCACGGCATGTTTTTCAGAACTCAAAATAATATTCGGAAAAAAATTGGCAGCCGTGCATCTACGATCGATGCTGATCTTTTTCCTTCGTCTGCAGATAGAATCGATTTTGCGATATGATGATGATAATAATAATGATGAAAAATGATAAAAACATTTGTTGCGCTCATGTGATGAAGAAACTGCGATTCGTTATAGGCGTTTTATTTCTTATACCGTTGAAGAGTAAAAGAAGGAAAAAAAATTCAACGACTGAAGCTTGGTGGTAATAAAACAAACCGTGGCATGAGCCGAGACAATCCTTCTTATTTGCCACAGGAAGCTGTCACGGCATGTTCTTCACCGAGCACACGCACTTTTGCACTTTTATGCACGCCATGTACACGTCCATGTGCTACGGTGTGTCGCTATACCGATCTAATTTACTCAGTCTGTACTGGAGATAAAAGAAATGAAAGAAAAAAAGAAAATACTAAAACTCATTCACCGTGAACTGCACTCGAGATTATTAGTACGGAATTATCCATGGGAAACAAGAATCAGAAGGATCTCTTTTTTCATTTCGCATATTAAAGCTCCGTGGTTGACTAATAAATCTTACAATTAACTCCCATATATTCCGAGTATCGCGATATCAAATCTACCTAATGATACGAAAGGCAAGGTTCCCTTCTAACAAACGGTTGAATTTTAATTTATGCTATTTTCTTCAAAATCACGTAGATCGAGCTTCATTAGCTTCCACTTGTCGTTGTATCGAGACGGAAGCACAACCAGCGCTCTGACAATGCGTTAGTTCCAGGACAGGTGCATATAGTCCGATACCTTTCGGTCAGGCATCGACTATTGGTACATAAAGAAATGCGTAACATCATAATTTCATGCCCTATCAAACCGATCACCTTCCGATTAGACGTAAGTAAAGAAATCTCTACGTGGGAATTAGGATCGAATTGTCCCTCCACGCATCGATGGTCACCCCCAATATCAATCAAGCCAAACTCAATTCACTAATCATTGAATAAAAGGAAGTTACCTCAATAGGCTAGCCTCCCGTGTCGTTCAATGACTGGCTAAGAATCGCGTGGCTCAAAAATACCGTGACGTAAGAATTCACAATTTCACCCCCATATTTGCATAAGCCCTGACGCATCATCCAATAGAGAATGAAAACTAGGAAGATACGAAGTGACGAATGAAGGAACCTTAGATGGCAGACGAGTCGTACTGAACAGTGACGTCGACAGAGACAATATATTGTATTTCAGCGATATAATGACGTTTGATGTACTATGACTGGTGTCACCTAGATTAGTTTTCCTGGATCGACGCAACGATCAGGGTTCGATTGTTGCAAGAAGTCCGTTGGAAAGGTTGTTCTGCTGATATAGGTTCCGATAGAGGTCCCCGTCGGGCAGGACAAGACGTTTGTTGCGCAGGTGCCAGTCCGCCCAGTCAAGGTATCTGTGAGTTGGGAGGCGAGGACTGATTAGGAAGTAAATGCGAGGTTGATGCAGCGGACGGAGGTAACGAAGGGAACGAAGTTTCGAGCAGGTGACTTCGATCCCGACAACTCGAACGTCTTTAATGGTCATTGATAACTCGTATCCCCGTTTATTTGGTGGGGGGGGGGCTTTTATTTCTTCCGAATTGTATAGAGGCACGTGCCTCATTCGGTGATGTGTTAATAACGGCCGGTTTGACCCCTGGAATTTTATGATATTCCATAAATACTACGGAATATAAATTTTCAAGAGCCACAACATTTCTATAGGATTTTAATGAAGACCCTTCCGAACCCACTGCAGCTGGACTTTCTACAATAATATTTTGGAAAGTGTTTATGTCGTTTGAAAACATAGATTGGCGGATCTGATATGAAAGCTCTCGCCGCTTCCTCGTTGACCGGACCGCATTGTAATTCACGCGAATCGTCGTCACACCGACAGATAATAGGAGGCAGGATCATAAAACGGCGGTATTCAATATCGAGGGTGTATCAATTCGTGCCTTGCGATCTAGGAATACAAGGCATCGTGTAAAATTGTAACAGGATTTAATAGCGACGGAGCAGTAAGTATGTACCGCGGTGCGCGGTCGAAAGCGACCGCTTAAATCATACCGAACGGTGGTCATCGTATACTTATAGCGGTTTTGTAGTGGTCGATGTACTGCAGACCACTAGCCCCTGCACCGGGCCTCGCGGTTCGATGTAATACCACCTTTTTATCACTCTGTCACTCACACCGTGCCCAAAGCCAGAGCTATATACGTTTACAAATGTATTTACTACCCACGAACGCGAACGGACGCACCGCAACAAACACGTAACCGATGGACAGGTGCATTTACTCACGGCACGCGTCCACCAACCTCTTCGCTTGGCTTTGCCCCGCAGCTGAACTAATTACTAACAAGTAACCACATACACAACAACCACCCGTGTAAGACCCATTACCCGTTCACCACGAATCTCTTTCTTTATTCTTGCTCAAAACACGAGTTTAGGTTACACAAGTAACTAATATCAACGCCATATCCCTTCTGTACAATTTATATCGTCTATTCGGAAGTCAGGTAACGTTTGAAACGGTCTCTCTTTCGCGCCACGCTACGACGTCACTGTTCCGTACGACAGGCCCGCCATCTACCCACACTTCGTATCTCCTGGTGTTCGCTTTCTATCCACGATTCAATCATTTTTAACTGACAGGGAAGTTGCCTCGGATTGAAACATAAAAAATATCCATGATAAATGGGTGCGTGATGAATGAATACAGTTTAAAAAAACCATAATCATTATAGAATCAACTTCAGGTGATTGTAAACAGCAATTGAAAATGATCAACTTGACGTCACACGGTACCTCGGCCGCCATGTTATTCCGTTGCTCATGGTTGTCCGTAGCGCCGCCAGACGGTAAAAGGTACCGTGTGACGTCACACGCGACCGCGGGAAATTCAAACGTTGTATTAAAAAAACTTGATTTGCGTGAAAACCAGGTATAAAAAATTAGGTGTAATGTGTTTTTCATCAATCCCAATAATCAAATTATCGGCTAGAAGAATAAAAACAAAGTCATGAAATTTCCCTATCGTTTATTTGAACAAAACTGAACAGGTAAAGATATTGTAAGACAGGAAGATTTTAAAAGTGGTTGACTTTTCGAAGTTACAGTTAAGAGTGTTAAGGAAGCATTGACTCGGTTTTGGTATTAATTCGGTGCAGGTGATGGTGCGACAAGAATCCTGCGGTTGTGCTGACCAATGGAGCTATAAACCTGATGGTATCTAAATATCTGAAGCGTTTAGATGCTAGAGCTTAAAACTTAGGGGCTATGGTCTGCGGTTGGACTATTACCCCACGGCTGACCACGTCTCGTCACCCGGTTTTCTAGACCGTATAATAAAATTAAGATTCAATTCGAACTTGAATGTCGTTACTTTTAATTAACACATCGCGGTAAACCGCAGAGTCGAGTCACTGCAGTTAGCGACGATTTGAACTGACCGGTGTGAAATCTTGACACAAGTCTTCGCGGTGTACATATGCAGCGAGTCAGAAGTAAGAAAGTAGAGTGCAGGGGCTAAACTGGACTGGTTGAAGAGAATTTGTGGAACTGCAGCGCGGGGCATCGGGGGATAGAGAAAACCGAGTATCTTCGAATGCAGTAAAATTCACTTGAGTCTCGACTTTTGCTTCGGGGTCGGGTTCGCTGGTCGAGTTCGTGCCTCGCCTTTAACGATTATTGGGTTGTAAATATTCAGAGTCGACTCCGCTCCACCTGTGTTTGCCCCAACAATTTCTTTCCATATTCGTATCTCTCTCCTCCTCCATTCGCTTCTATTATCCTCCTTCGATTTCATCGCACTAAACGCGAACGCCATTGTTTTACAAACCCCATAAAAATACGATCTCTGATGAAAAAAAAAGAGCCCGGATGATATCGATGGGGAGGTTTACGGCCCCTCCTCGAATACTCTTCCTTTTAACGATCTTAAACACCGACGTTTTTGTCTCCGGACACCGAGGGCGAGGAGCGTGACTCTCAGGGGTGAAATTGCGACCCCATCTAGTGCAAGCTCCGCACTCTAACCCCAAGATGCATTACTTCCAGTACCGGTATCCGGGCATTTGTCCAGCGCGACACGGCGACCAGCCCCCGACATATTCCAGTAGTCGAACCGGGTAGGGGGGAATTTACGGGACGTCAACCCCGACGTCGCGACGCCCTCGCCTATACGGGAATTTTATTCGTCGGTAAATCAGTCGATCCGAGTGTCTTGGATCGAACGAATCACCGGGACGTGATTTTCGAGGAATTAAATGCCGCGAGCTTTCAATACCCGAGGATCTTTTTCCTCGTTTTCGAGAAAATCCTTGAGCTCAGGCAACTCGCGCTTGACCCACGCGGGAATAGATTACGCCAACGATCAAAGCGATGATCCATTGATCCTGGGACTGAGGCTGGGTGGTCAGTCGGTGGAAAATTGCGCGGGAATCCTACGGCAGCCAATCGCAGGCACTAGAGGCGGTGATGCGTGTAATGGGATCTCCTATCTGCCCATATTGATTTTGAATCTGTAATCTATTTAATAACCGTATTACGCCGCGAGGAGCTTAAAGTAGGACGATAAAAATTCTCATCTTAACCCTCGCAAAAATGTCAAGAGGTTAAAATTCTGTACAAAAATCAGTATACTAGGGAAAAATTTATAAAGTAATTAAAAACACCGAGGTACCGAGTCGCTGGACCCTGTGTGGACTCTGGATGGATAAATAAAAGATGAAATGACGCCGGGACGGTCTCTCCATGGGTGGCTCCATGGGTGGCACGGTTAGCAGCCCATCCATTTTTCTGGCTGCTTGTTGTTGCCCGCTAGGGGTTCTGCTCGTAGCTTCTTCAATCCAAAAACTATCCCCCATTCCTCTCTGCGTCCTCGGCTCGGACCCACGCTTACGATCCCGCGGGTTCCTACCTCTCTTCGTGTGAACTGATCAGATGCCTCGGGCGTTTCAAACTGTCTCAGAGTCGCGGTCGGAACCCGCGGTAGTTAAAACAAAAGAGCTATGATAAAACCGTGAGTTTATTCCGACACATCCATCTCGGCTATTCTTGAAACGATTGACTAAGATTAATGCCGCGAGAGGCTTTCCAGCTTCTGTCGATATGTATACCTACTGTACCATGTACAATTTCAATTTTGGTCATGGAAAAATTGTTCTGATATCGTTGTTTCCATTGAAATCTGGTCCTATTCTTCAAAATTTTAACCGAAGGTCGACTTTTTGTTTCTATGTTCGATGAAAATTCGTACATAATCAGGACGAATAAGGATTGAATAACTGGGAATTCATACACTTTGAAATTACTGAAAAGTTGAAACTGCTGGATGTCATTTTGCAAGCACAAAAAAGGCTTGCACCCATTTTTACGAACACATATTTCTTTTACCCTAACGTGCAAAGAATAGAATCTCCAGGTAGTCCGATTTCAGATTTTTGAGATTCAAACTGTTGATAAAGATGATTTTATCTATTAATGAGCAGAGAACTTTTATCCATTATTTTCTTTCAAAAATTATTGTTTTTCTACGTTCATACATCAATTTTTGTGATATACTCGAAGGAGAATAAGTTTATCGAACAGTTGTTTGAAACAAGCCTTTTTTATGAACAGTTTGAGATCAGAAAATCTGAAATCTGACGACCCGTAAAGTTTATTTCTTGCACAATAGACGGAAGAAAGAATTTGTTCCTAAAATTGAGTGAATAACATTTGAATTCGTGAAAAATTATATTCGCGAATTTCACATGTCTAAAAATTTCAAATTTCATGGAATTATTTCTAAAAAAATTTGTGGCCACCCTGCATATAGTTTACTACAATATTTTAACAACGCAGAGATTTTTCGAGGTAATGTGTCAGAAAATAAAGCGTTAAATGGCGATGTGCCGGACGTCAGACGGTCCTCGACGGTCTTCATAGACCGGACTTAGTCCATTACCGAAGGATCTCATGCTAAAGTCCATCGTAACCGTGGTCTCTATGGTGTCCGAAGGTACAATAGACTCCGAGATCGTTGGTGTAGTGGATCGAAGAACGCCAGTCATCTCGTCCTCATCAATCTTGTTCGATTATTCCATGATGGGCGAAAAATAAAGCGGGCAAAAAGAAAAAAAAAAACGGACAACGACGACCAAAAAATATAAAATGAAAATAAAATTAAAAAAGGTGCCTAAACAAAAGGTAAAGTAGTGGAAGAATATGAAAGGCGATTTTGTAATAAATGGTGAGAACGATTCGATTTCTATTAGACGGAACCCACATTGTTCACTATGACCGGGTCCAATTACTTTACGGCTAATTAATTACACACGCTCAATATATTCGATCTTACGTGTAAAAATAAAAATGTTAACAGACTTCTGAAAGTGAGAAAAAAGCGATTATTATTTCAGCATCGTCTTTCCTATACGAGGCTAAAAAAATGTAGAATTGCAGTCTGTAAAAAGATATTGACTAATCTTGATTGACTAAAGATTGTTATTAAAGATAATTGGATGCTGTTGAAGATAATTAATTGATAAAAAACTGGCTGAAAGGAAGATTCTCGTCATGGGCATGAGATATCAAAAAGTGGGTCATGTTCAGATGTCTTCTCTTGTCTTCATCATTTGGACATATTTTAGAAAACTGTATGTTGTCCGTGTTCAGTTAAAAATCCTCTGAGGAAACACTGTAAGAAAGAATTTCAGTCGATGGAGATGGAGATGGACCATCATCCTTTCGCAGTCCGTTCCGCGTGGGGCGTTTCGAAACGGACATTAATGCCTTTTCCGCTAGCGTCTCAATAAACAATATTTACCGAGCAGTTCAGTTTCTGTACTCATTCTTTTATTTCGATTTTAGTGGTTTTTTTCCACGGTGATGGGCTTCGCTATTAGGCTCTTGCACGAAAAGCGCATGTACAGGTTTAATACACGCGGTGTGCAAAACTCGGTCTTGGCATATACACCGCATGGGATAGAAGGAGAAGCCAGGTTAAGAAACTTGCAAGGGCGTCGACGGGAGGAGGTTCATCGCAAACACTCCCCGTTTTAGCTGCTGCAGGTAATTTACGTTACGATTTTACGAGATCCTAACTAGCGGGTTGTCCTCCCGGATGACTTCTTGGCAGGCGATTTTCTGCCATGGGGTCGACCCAACGCCTACGCAACAACCGCGACTAACCCGACGATGTCTTTATAGGCGATAGAAACACGTGGATAACGAATTAACCAGGGTTCACAGGTCGCCGAATTTTTAACAATTCTCATTTCTTTACCTCTTATCGAAGAACCACGAGACGATATGAAAAATAGAAGAAAATCGTTATGGAGAATTTTGACTACTTTCAAACATTCCCAATGATTTCTAGTTCGAGGATAATGCATTCCTTATGAAAAGAAGAAAAAAACTATCGGACGTCCCAATTTATTATTGAGAATTACTGGAATATTTACAAGTGCTCGATGATGATTATGGAAAATCCAATAGCATTTTCATACAAGAAATAAAAGGTAGAGATAAATTCAATACCAGATAATTCCAGTGACTTTGTCATTGTTTTAATGAAATTTTGCGTAATTTTTCATTCGTGTCATTATATTGCAATAAATGGTGAATTAGAATAAAATTCATGAGTTCTCTTGGCAGCTTTGGAGAAACAAGATTGATGCAAGTTCTTACAGTTTGATAATAATTGGGATCCTAAAAAATCCTCTCAAATTCATTCCTGGCCATGTTCCAAGCCTAAAAATCCCAGGAAATCGAATAAAGTCGACAGAAATCGTCACGAATCATTTTTATTTCGGATTCTATTGGACGTCTTCGAGTGATTTCATGTCTGCCATGCATTTTTGAAGAAAGAGAAAAAAATGCACAGATTTTTAATTCTATCTCAAGTTCCGGATGACCGCGTAACCCGTGATCTCAGCTACCTGAGATCCGAGTTGTGTAACGTACGTTTGGAGTTTGCGACGAATTTGACCAACCGCAAAATCTTATTTGCAAACAGGGAAATGCGAGGGGTCCCATCGGCATCCCCGCTCTTCTCAACCTTCGTATTTATTATAACTGTTGCTTGCAGTATAATCCTACGCATACAGGTCGGTATATAATACCTTGTGAATGGTGCAGAACCACTTCACCCAGTCGTTTCATGAATGTGGATGAAAGAATAAAGAGAAGAAGAAGAAGAAAAAAAAAACGTTCGAAAAGCGATTTGAAAATGATTCTGAAGCGATTTCCTGCCTCAATTCATCCGCCCCTTCCTGTTTGCCCTCCAGATTTCTACCACCTATAATTTCGCAGTTTTTTTCTTTAGCTTCTCGAAAACCTTCACTCCCATTTGATCCTGTTACGTGAATAGCCCAATGCCGATTCAAGTGGTTTCATCTTGGCCGGTAATCTCCCCTTTGTCAACCTGAGTAGCCAGAAATACGATTTCCACCCCACCTTGTTTGCGACCATACAAGATACAAGAAGAAGAATCAAAAAAAATTCTCCGCGGTATTAAAACCTCGATTAAATGTGGCTCCGATTCCCCAGAAACAATCATAAATTCGGCTCTCTCCTCTCTTTACACTTTCTCCACCCACGGCGCTCAAGCCTCGTACATTTTTCCCATAAAATTCCCCGGTGAGAGCGTACACACGTTATACAGTGTATAATAGTATGGAGGCGTTTTTCTTTTTTTTTTCTTCTTTTTATCCCGGCGTGAATAAAAAATCGAGCAAGACTCCTCACAATGGCCATTGAGGAAACAAATTATAATTGTCGAATGATTAGGTCTATCGTCCGCGGTGAGACGGGGCGGGGGTGTTGTCCGTAGATAGGTACCTCTCGAGTGGGGCGTCTCGGACCTTATGAGGCAACAATGACTGGACACAACGCTATATATATGCGTTTGCCGAAGCGCCAAGACGCAGGCTATAAGTCAGACCGGTCATACCGCGGGCAGCGATGGGTTTCATCTCTCTTCAGCGCTACAACACCACATCCCTTCGCAGCTTCGTGAGGTTCTCCACCTCTTAGCGCTGGATCCCGGTGATTAACCAGCGAAATAAGCTGCTTAGACGCGAACCAGTGGTGCCCCAAACAATCGCCACCACTTTTCGTCAATCCTGACTAGAATTATCATCAAATTTATGATCGAAGAAAATTTTCGATCGATTTCAGGGTCAAGATTAATCGATAAATGCTTTTATTATCCGTTGATTTGAATTGTTTTCATCCATCTGCGACCGTGGGTCCGAAGAAAGTGACTGAAGATCACTGTCAGCGTCGATTGGAAGAGGGTGACAGGTTAGTTCTCACGTCGATGAGCCCCCCTGTAACACCTAACCCGAAATCTCTGGATCGCGAGAGAGTGAGACGAGGAGATGGTCCCGTGGCTCAAGTATTAACATTTTAACACCTGAGAGAGGAGCCCCCTGCGGAGGAACTCGGGAACTCGTTGCGATGTAGCGCCTCGATCGCGCTCACCCCGGTGGAATGGTGCTGGAACCGGAATTAAGGACGTTGAGAAGTCGCTCATTTAGCGGACTGATATATATTTTTTTTTGCGAAAATCAATTACAGTGATTAAAGTGACCGCAAATGATGATGAATTGGGAAACTGAGATCTGAATATACAATTTATAAGCCAAAGAACCTTTTGGATCGCTCGACTCCATCTCGGATGCAAAGACACGCTCGAGCTAAGGAACACGTGCTGTTGTAGAACCATTAAACAGACAGAGACATGTTTTAATGCTCGTTATATGAGAACTGATTCGCATTCAACGATTGCAAAGCCCAATTTTCTTTCAAATTTAGGTCCATAGATTTTGCGGGTGAAATTCTCTAATCCTCGTCATTACCGTAGAAAGTTATTGAATTTTTAAAAATTGATACACCGTGTAGCTCGATTTTCTGAAATTCATGCAAATGTGTCGCGAGAGGACTCATTTTATTAGCAAATCGTACCAATAACTTCAGTCACTGCAGCTAATTAAGCCAGGGGCTAACATGCAAAAAGCGGTTTGTATGTCACCAAAGAGTAATTAAATTTAATAATATATTGATAAACCGCGTAACGTGATCTTCGAAAATTTATGCGAAAATATTGCAAGAAGACCCATGTCAGCATTTCGAAGAGACGCCTCAATAAATTCCGCCACAGCCATGAATGCCAAAAACTAATATTCAATGAGAGGTTTGAAAGTCATCGAAGAGTAATAAAAATTGAAAAATTAATAAACCGTGTATCTTGAGTTTCTAAAATTTATGCAAAAGTATCGTCAGAAGACTCATTTCAGACTCATTAGCAAATCGAAGAACCGCATTACCAACTTCAGCCACTGCAGCCAATTAGGCCAGGAACTAATTTACGAAAAGAGGTGTAAAAGTCACCAGAGAGTAATTAAATTTAGAACAATTTCATCAGGAAATCGAACAAACGCATTAGTGCTAAAAACTAATATTTAGAAGGAGGTTTGCAAGTCACCAAAAGCATTTGCTCGCTGGACGTGAGACGAGACATGTTTTCTGAGTGGAATACGTTGAAACGTTGACTGTGCAGCATATCGTGTTTCAAGACACAGAAAACAAAACAAAAGAGTACAAAAAATAAATTAAGTTCACCAGAATACCTACCAGAGTTTTTTGGGGACATAAATATACATCTCAGATTGCAAAATTTGATATGAATTGTCGAGGTGCAGATGTCAAGAACGGAAGAAATAATTTCATTTCTTTTTATCGTCTTCACACAGTCCTAAGTAAGACTAAAAAAAATTCCACAAAGTACTCATTTTCTGCTACTGATCAATTTTGTATTTGAGCTTTTTTGCAATGTTTAAAGAAATTCGATCTTTTTATGTCATTGAACAATTTCTGAAAAAAAAAGGGTCCGATTACATTCGTCCTGTGTGGATCTTATTCAACGTGAAACTTGAAGTTCTTGATGATAATAATCATTGCGAGGTGCAGAGGATTTACAATCACGGTTTAGTCCTGGCTAATGGCTATTAGATTATTTCCAGGGTTCCTAGCGATTCGCTTCTATTATCTAGTATGGTTGAGTCTGCGGCATGACACTTGGCAAGGTTCGCGTTTCGAAGAAGCTAGCTAGTCGGCTCTTGTGAAGTCGTTGCGCGACGCGCTTATAACTTATAAGGTCGACGTTATATGAATTCAAATCCATCGGTAAGCGGGAGCAGGTGGCTCTCGTCCAACGCCTACGAACTCATCGCATAAGCGATTCTATAGAAATACCGTGTCAACTGTCTCGTAGATCCAACAGCTAGTACCGCGCCTAGTTAATTATGCCCGCGAATTGGAATTCGAGGAAAGCTTCCAAGTGCAAGGCGCGCGAGACGAGATTTTCAACTACACCTGCCCACACGGCAATTGGCAACGATCTAATTAATAGAAATTTCGAAATCTGGATCGCGTTCACTGACAATACGAAACGATCCTCTCCGTGTACCGACATTCACGTCAGCTAGAAGCTCGCGGTCACATCGCGAACACCGCAATCGAACGCGAATGGTGCGGAATTCAAATCTTGTTACACGAGTGCGTGGTCTTGCCAATGAGAAACAGTCCAGGTTGAAATAGTTTCTCTGATCTATCGATCGAATTCAGAACGCACTCTCCACGATGCACGCCCGAAGCCAGGGAAATAGGCGCGTGAGAAAGAGTCCAAAACCGACCATGTCAATTTACTTCTATACTTTGTCGATAAAGTAGACAAAAACCATTTATACTTGTTTTGTTTCCAGCTATTTGGAATTTTGCTAATCTGACCTCAGATTCTTCATCAACGATTCAAGGAACCTTCGAGCAACAATGTCTACAAGATTTCGAATGTTTTTAGTGTTTTTCTTCAGCAAATTGGATTTAACTCAAAACAGACTTTAGATTTGCGATCAGCTACCCAAAAAACCATGTGGTACCGAATTTCATTCGAATCCGTCGATCCATTCTTAAGATATCGTCATTTTTATTGTAATTCGAAACGTACCGAACCGATGAAATCGAAAATCTAGTATCTCTCCTCTCCGAAAACAGAGAAACGGGAAATTGAAAAACGGAGAAATAAGATTTGAAGAATAAATCTAGAGAGGTCACACGGTACGAGTAGAAGCTTCGTAAATGGTTAATTGCCATTCAGGTTATGTGATTCGTGATATGAAATTGACCGTATCACGGAGCCACTTGACTCGACGATGACCTCGCCTAGATTCCCCTATCCGTCATCTCCGTAACAAGCCGCGAGATTTCGTTGCACCATCTCGATTCAAAAGATGCGGTGCGGTCGTCTAAGATCACACGCAATCGGGTTAAACCGAATCATAATCAAGCCTCGAGTTTCAGTGCTCTTCGTGTCTGTTCAAAGCCTAACGTTGAAGGGAAGATTCGCTCCTACTGGATCGAGCCGTTTTATTGCTTCGTAAAATTTCTTGTACCCCACCGATTGATTCTGGGGTGAGTATATATTTATTAGCCGTGGCCGCCCGGCGAGGACGAGGACGAGGACCTCGATCGGTACCTTAATCCCCAGTTTCACACTCGACGTGACGCTGACCCCGGTTTGACCCCTGCTCGATACGTGAGGGATTTGTCCGGTCGAAGTGACTTGCTTCTAGGCAGTGATCGAGTGGCATCCGACTGCGGGGTCTCTTCCAGTCGGAGAGACCCCCAGCCCCGTCGAACCTCGGGCAGTCCTTATTTATCGCCAGAGTTTTATTCGACCATTTGACGCCCGGCTCACGTCAAACGGATTTAAGAAACACGGACGTCAACCCTGAACCTGCAGTGTCTCTTCTCCCGCGATAAGGTCGCAAGAAGAAACCCGAAAATCGGATCCGTCCGGGCGGAAAATTCACTCTACGATGCAGATGGTTTTTATTTCAGGACGACATTAATCGCGTCTGTCGAAAATTGCGTCAGTGAACTGAACAAAATTTTCGATTTACTTTCAACTCCGTTTCTCAGGTCCTTCCCGATCCCCGGGGGCTTAGCCAAATCCCGGTCACCGATTTTGTGGGGGTCGACTCAGAAGATGAGCCACCTTCGCTCCTTCCTCTCGACGTCCCAGGGTGACCCTCTGACCGACAGCTGTCCTGACTTAGGTTTGCCTCGAAATTAAATTCACCGTAAAATTACAGCGACCAGGTCGCAAACAGAAATCGTTACATTCGAGGCTCAACGTTGTCGCGGTATGCGAAACGGATTAACTCCGCCTTTGATACCGCGTCAATTTCTCTACTTATCTCGCATTAGATAGCCGATGATACGTTCTACACAACTCGTCAATGGTCATAGCGCGACACTAAATTATAACTACAGCCTTATCGGATCGAGTCGAGGAAAGGTACGAGAATGTAAGGAGCGAAGGGAACGAGAATTTAACCATGCAAAGACTATCGTCCAGAGCAAAGTAGGATGGAAAAAAGTTAATTACACAGATAACACGAGATTCCTCCTAGTCGTGATGAAAGTGAATTTGACCTTAGTTGGAAAACGTAAAAGGATTTGTGTCTGACATATCACATATGCGAAGTCGTCGAAATTCACAGATTTCATATGTACTGTAAAATATGAGTCCTGAAGCTGTACGAAAAATGTCAAGTAGATTTACTGACCCCTTCAACCGTTTATATCCAATTGTATTCACTGATGCGAAATCATTTGGTTCCATCCAACGCAGCGTTCATGAACAAATTCCGATATTCAGTCGTTTCAATGTCTACCTCAGGTTTGCCCAACGATAAGATTATACCGCTGATACGATCCTCAAAAGAGAAATGTTCGAAAATGTGAACCCTGGTACTTTTTTGTTTACCGGATTTTGATGTTCTCGGAGTGATGAAAGATATTTCCAAACCTTGCTGATAATTATACCCAAAATTGATGTGCGAATAAATCACAAGAGCGAATGGTTATTGGAACAATTTTTCGATCAGATTTATCGGATCGAAGTAGGAGCGAGTAACGCGAAAAAAAGCTGGTACGTACATACATTAGGCTGACGTTGAGCGTAAGACTGACAGCTGAAATTTAACCACATGCATGATAGGCGAGCGATTAATTAGTCTTCATTCAATGAGGATGGTGTGGTGGAAAGATGAGCAGCGATCAATATGCCTAATTGTAATTTTCGATACACGGTAAAGTGACGACAGAAACGGATTGAGAATAATAAAAAATGGGAGAAAAAATTAGTTGGATAATTTGATGAGCCTTTGATTATTACCAGCAAGATCGCTTCCTTATTGCTTGGCTGCCAAAATAACATGAGGCAGACGCCGTCCCGTTCCACGAAGATCTCTCGTATATCTACGTTCCGAATACTCCTACGATTGTCAGTCATCGTTTTTTTCAAACGTTCGGATATTGAATACCACTGGATCTCGCTCAGCATGCGGTCCATTCATTAATCGTTCGATTTTATGGGACTTTGATTCGACATGAGAAGAGAGAATAATTTTAGTGAGAGCTTATGGACTGATTTTTATCATGAGTTTTTTTTTCTTTTTTGATAATCTGGAAGTAAGAATAAGAGTGAATGAAGAATGATTGATTTTTATTTATTGTTTATCATTTAATTTATTTTAAGTTAAAACTTTTTTACAATAATATTTTACATACATTTACACCATCTGCCTCGGTATACGTTCAAAAATCTCGTGTCTATTAATACGGTTTTGTGAATTTACTCCATTTATACGCATTTCAAAATCATATTGTACACCCTACGATCTATATTTCTAATAATACTATATAGATATAGATATATATATATATTTTGTGTTATTTATATATATGTATATGTATAGGGTTTTTTTTATCGTTTTCATTTTCTTTTTTATTGTTTCATTTTTGTTTTTTATTTATTTTTTTTCATATCAAATATCTGTGTTGCGATTTTCGAAAATTCTAGAGCGTCAGTCCTTTTGAAAATCGCAATGCCTCCTCCGTTATATGGATTTTTTTAATAATACAATCATATATATATATATATTTTTTTTATTTTATTTTTCAATCAATATTATTATTATGTTTTTTTTTGTTTTACCATTTTTTGTTTTTCATAACATAGAATTTCAATCAGTAATTTAATTACAACTAGAGTAAGTAAACTCTAAAATCGAAAATCACAATGTGGTCTCAACTCAAAGCGAGTTTTATCATATCATTATTTTAATACTCTGACTATCTAATTTATGATATATAAGTATCAATTAAACTCCTATATTTATGCACAATTATACTTCCGTTCATTAATTCTATAATAATTATCGTACGATATTCATTATTTTTTATAATAATAATTAGTTTTTATTCATATTCATTATTTTAATATTATCTTAATATTATTATTACCGTTGTTGTTAATTTCATATTTAAACATTAGGATTAATTTTTTTCAAATTTTTTTCAAATTTTTTTTCATATATATCGATACACAATCTTGAAGATACAAAATTTACAATTCTTTTTTTGTTTATTTTTTTCATTTTCATTTATCATTTGACTAAACTACACATCTTCGCGATTACTATTCATTTCAATATTACATCACCTTGAGTCTCATATAAGTCAGCCTTCGCGATCTCTTATCAATCAATCGTAATCACGAAGAGCTTGATATAATTTATATTTATATTTATTTTACTTTTTTTTCTTCTTATTTATCACTAGACGGTACAACACACGAATCGTTACGGTCAGGTCCGAATATCGAACTGAAATAAGTCGCGCTTTTCGTTCAACCAACAATCCTTGACGATGAAACATCGTAGCTTGATCGAATTCTGTTGTAAATCATGAAACGGAGTCCCGCAGCGAAAACAAGATGGCGATTGCCTCTCCAGCTCGATACTCGTCGGACCGCAATTAACTTTGCATTATTACTTAAAATTGCACGATACTTATTATTATTAACTAGTATTATACAAATAGTTCACTTCTAAAGTGCAACGTCGCATTGTGAAATTCCTGTAATTACTTACAACCATCGGGTTTCATACCCTCAAAGTTTTCATGTGGGTGGCAATGGCGTCTCCCTATGCTAGAAGTTAAAGTCCACCTATCGTATAGTACCTGGCTTCATACGCCAAAATTTCTCACACCTCGAAAACGTTGTAAATAATCTTTTAACGAAATCATTTCAACCGATGCGAATAATCCTTCATATACACCACGCGCATACATACGTTTACATAATATCTCACTATTTACAAAATATAAGACTCGATACAATAGCTGACTTCGTTTGTACTTGGGGCCGGGGCGCTGGGCCCTATTTTTTTTAATTTTATTTTGTTTTTCACTTCTTTTTTTTTTCAACTATACATATATACAAAATAATTCGCAGTTTCCTCGTACCTGTGTTTCGTGTCCGTGTCCGTATCGTGTGTGTGTGTGTGTGTGTGTGTTTATCATCATTACCGTACGTAGAGTTAGAAAGCTTGTGTCATTGTGGTGGGCTGCGTCCTATATCGATCATCGCTCGCGATTCATGTGTACTCCGATCTCCATCCGCTCTGAAATTGATAATAGTAAAAAAAAAAACGTTAAAACGACCATTCGAAAATCGAGTGCATGTCCGTGTGTGCAGGATGAAGCAGAAAGAATTTCATAACCCCTCGTAACTCACTAACTTACCATGGCATTCGTAGTCGCTGCCAATTGAAGACCTTGTAGACTTGCCATGTGGTGGGAGTGGGAATGCGAATGCGAGTGAGGATGAATCGGCGGTGGTGCTGGCGGCGGGGCAAAGCCCTGATGAAGTCCTCCCGTCACTCCAACCCCCGTGTGATACATGTAGTGCTGCATCGCCGGGTGCATCGTGTGATGATGTTGGGAGGTTCCTGAAACGACAAACGCGGTCGCTCGTTAAAAAATTTGGAAAAAAAATTATATGTAGGTACATCGATGGATGAATGTCGCGAAACTCACCCATTGGCGATCCGAAACCAGAATGAAAGGGTTTGTTGTCGAGGTCCAGGTGCCCTCCGGCCTTTATCATGTCGCCCATGACGCCACCGAGACCCAGACACCCACCGGCCTTCTTCTTTTTACTCTTTGACGACAGTTTTCGATTCCTCGTCTGGATGCCCTCCTTCTTCATCGTCAACGGTCGATTAACCTGCAACGATAGAAGAAAATACTCATTGAGGATGCGGGTTCGACTATGCCTACGAATTTGCGATCGAACAAGAACTCGATTATGATTGTAACAACGCGAATCGAATTGGCCGCGTGCCTTTTGTAACAGACTCTGTGTCTTCTGATTCTTTTTTCGGTGTTCAGAACGTAGTGTAAAAATAACCGAGTCGATTTAGAAGGTTGAACACGACGTATTACGAAGGCTAGACGAGTTCTAGACAGCCCAGTAACGGCACACGGTACCTACATCCATTGTCGCCGTCTATGGTCTGATGGTAAAAAGCCATTGAAAAAGGCCAGGGTTTGGTAGAAAAAAAAACCTTCCTCGTTATGAAAATAGTAGAAGGTATACGCAGACGCAGAAAAAATTATCCTACAATCTTTCCTCGACGAGGTTCAACGTCCTCAAACGGGATCCTGATCGCGATATTAAAACAGCATTGGCAATTAATCGATTGCATTTTAATCAGCGGCGTTACCGTTCGATCGGATCAACAATTTATAGCGTAGCTGCAATAATGAAGAAACAGAAAAAAAATACAATTGGCCCGCGGGAACGGACATTCGGAGGTCGTCCATGTCTCCCATTCGAATGGGAATAATAAAAAAACAAAACTGGCTAGAAGGTTGCGCCGTCGCGCGGTCAGCCACGACCGGAAGATCCGAGAGGCTAGTGGCTAGGGGCTAGGAGACGCGGCCTTGACATTTGACATTTTCGGGAATCTTCCGCTCGAAGAAGGTGCGCATCAGACGTGCCTGTATTCTCGCGGTATCGGAACAGCTCGGGTATATCGAGAACCGAGCCCCAAGACGAGCGGCTAGATTACTCAAGGATACACGGAACGTTGAAACAATGAGATTACGCAATATACCTGCATCTTGTATAGCCGCATAAGTCACGGCTGAAGTTCTAGCCACGTGGAATATCCGATATTTAATAGGTCGCCGCACAATCGACTACTCCGCCTTTCCACCGGTGCCTTTCTCGTACCGTGACGACAGGATTTTAACACCGACATTATTTCAATAACTACAGAAATGATCGGGACAACGATGTCATAAAGCCATGGAAAACACTGCGCGGTGTACTTGTCTCTGAAAACTGACCCCTGTTTCTGACCCCTTGGCCATTTTGTCACTTTATTCCACAATATCATGGCCGGCTGATGAAAAATGATTATAAAGGAAGAAAGTCGAACATGGTGGACAATTTTTGTCGGGGAAAAAAATCCCTGACTTTTCCCTGACTTTCCCTGACTGGTTGATCAATTTTCCCTGACCGGAATTCTAATATTGTCTTAATTAGCGCTACAAGATAATTTTGGGGAAAATTATATGAAGTTTTTCTAATTTCCTTGCCGAACCATTTATTACACGTTAGGAATTTCTTTTATTTTTTCCCTGACCAAGTTTGAAATTCCCCGTCATTTCCCTGATTTCCTGACCAATTTTTGTTTTCCCTGACATTTCCCGGTTTTCCCGATTTTTCCTGACCGTGGCCACCATGTTGAACCATTTAATCTACGCTATAGTCCAAAATCTGATATAAAAACGCATTATTGATGACTAAAAGTGACTGCAAAGTTTGTAATGCAGCGAGAAGGGGTCAAATACCGGGTCCTTATGGTCTTCTGTTTATTTCAGCGTTGCGCGAGTTTCTGACCCCTAGAGTCACGAGAGACACACCCTCAATAGCATTTAATGAGATCTCATCTAAACTAAACTGAACTGGCTGTAGCAAGCCGAGTGTCAGAAAGTAGGGTAGCAGTAGGGTCAGAAACTAGTTTACGGCAATCATTTAGTGTCAGAAACTAGCAGCTGCACTAGGCCCGAATAAAATATTACTATTGAATGATTCGTTGAATTATAGACTGAAAAGATGATCGTTCCTTGCCTAAGAAGTATCAATTCATCCACTGAAACCTTCAGTGCCAATTACACGTTGTTCTTACTGATTTAGAAGAGCTGAAATCCTTGCAATGTCAGAAACCGAGGCGTTTACCTTACACTGAAAAAAAATTCTGTCTCCGACAGCAAGAATTCTGGTTGCCTTAGCTGTCACGTGGTTCGCGCGGATAGCAGCGCCACTTCCCAGCTACGGCAACCTAACCCTATTCTGTGTCTGCCGCGAGAGTAAGTATCGTGCATACAGCGAGAAATATAGCTGCGGTAGCCGTATCATCGCGCTTTCGGCAGAGTGTATCGCTCCCTCAGCGAGAAACAAACGTGTCACAGCTAAACCAAGGATAGTTCTCTATGCTGACCGAAAGTTTCCTGTCAGTGCCAAACGTGTCGCTACAGTAGCTGATCGTTCTCGGCGAAACTTCATTCCGCTGGAAACAGCAAACTTTTTTTCCAGGGTAGGTAGAAGGAGTGAATGATTCTATTTCTCTGTTTCAATTATGTGAAATTCTTTACTTTTTCTACGTTTGACGTCCATTTTTTCCGTGACGAGTGGCTACCACGTTACATACTTTGATTTTTCAACATCCTGTTTTGATTCCGCTAATCAATTTTGCGTCCACAGTACGCAAACACGTCGGCTAATTATATGTGCCTTGTGTAATAAACTTCGCGTCTGAGATGGCCCTCATGATTTATATCCGACCTTTGTTAGCATATTTTTTTCTACCATTATTTCGTCAATACATAGTATAGCGTATGTAATGCCTGAACAATTATCACTGCGGTGCTCCGTGTGAAATCGTTAGGTAAGATAAAAAATGGCGTATTAATTAATCTGCATATATGTATACATTAAACACGTGTATGTACGAGTTTACGTATAAGTAAAAAAGAAACGACGTGCATATATTCAAACTCGATTGAGAATAACAGAAACGTACGAGATAAAAGATTTTTCCGCACGCCGTGCGTAAAGTTCGATTTTACGCACGCAAGCGCGCGTGTAATCGGACTTTACGTGCGTTTGTGATGAAAAATTTTGTTCGATACAAGTGCGAAAGGTTTGTTTTGAAAACTTTCGCACTTGTATCGAAATATACTATTTTGTTCAGTTGATTAATTTTTTGAAAAATCGTTCAGAGTTCGGAGTGATCGTTTCGGCGAAATATTTGAGGTCCGGTGGTGTAATTTGTACCGTCGGAGGCACCAGACGCCGGTCGCAATTAAGAAATCTCTCAAATTCTTGGTATTCGTTACAATTAGAGAATCGACAGCCCTCGCTTATTCGCGACGACGTCATCGTCCTCTCGAGAACCGACTGCATCATCAATCTCGCAATTTATCTCGCGGTATGTACAACAGAAATTGGTGCATCTGAGGTCTCTCGTACGCGTGTATATAATATTTGAACGCGAAATGAGGAGACCCGTAACAGGCACGCATGAGAGATAAAGAGGAGAGGATAAATTGGAGGAGGGAGGAGAGCGTGGATGTACGCATGTAACGTGTATCGTGTATCGTGGTAGGTTATAAACGCGTATAGTTGGCGGGCTTTCTGCTTTGTAGTCGGCGAGGCGAGACGTGAGGCAACTGACAACGGCGGAAAAGAGGTTCCTGGTACTGAACAGCGGGTTCCGTTCTCTTACTCAGTTTATTTTCTCATTTTTGTTTCAACAATACTTTAGCTTTCACCCAACCCTAACGTCAGCCCCCGCGGTCCACCCGGTCGGTGTTCCCAGACGGTCAACGACACTTTTAGGAATTATGCAATTTACCAAATTTCGCGAATTAACTCTCTTTATTTGTCGCCGACGACGCGAGGGTCATCGCGGATCAAACAAATCCGCAATCTCACATTTCCCTTTCCTCAAACTTTCGGGATGGGAAAATCTAGCGCTGGAGGACCTCGTCGTTACACAACGGCAGTTGACTGTCCCGATTTGAATACAATAAGGCGGCTTAATAGGAACTGTCGCTTATAGGAACCGTGGAAGTGCGAGTGGTACAAACGAAACAAAACGAAGCGAGAGACGGAATTAAGGGACGAGGAAACAAAAGACTGGCGAGTTGACGGCGGTGGATCGATGTGGTCACACACGATGCAAATCTGTACGTTTGCTGCATGCTGAATCGACATGGTGGATGCGGTATTGTAAAAACTCAAGTTGGAGGTCAACGAATCGAATCGAAAGGGAGAATCGCGGATCGATAAGCGACTAACGAATGAACGAATGTTTAATTACGTAAGAAGATTTTGTTCCTTCAGAAATTTTTGATGATCCGTAGACGTGCGGACGTCGAATATAACGTCTGTGTAACGAATATTAATCAAGATTCGAAATCGTGGGCATAAATTTTACACCGTTTCTTCGTAAAACGTTTAACAACTTCCCCAGCCCCCCCATAACGTTATTCGATATCCTGCAGCGGTTGCACTGGGAAATAATTGCGTCGCAAACTTATCGATTCCGTGTCTCTTGGTGTTTTGAGAATATCGATATTAGCATGTCAGAGAAGTGCCGAGAAACTATTAAAACTTTTAATAGGCTTGCCGTCACGAGGCATTGTCGCAACGATCAGTCAATCGACACCGGAAACCGTTGCGGAATATTCGAATCTTCGAATGAACGAGAGTCGAAGAAACTTGAGAATAACAGAAATTATAACGCCGCATCAACGGAATCGAACATCCGCTTGGCTCCTTAATATTGCGGATATTGAATTAGCCTCGTCTCGTAATGAATTTTGATTCGGTACCGGAAGGCTTTGTGCGTCATATTGAATCTATGAATCGGATCAAAGTCGAGTCCATATACGTAAATTCGTTTCTCGCCCTATCAATGATTAGAATTAAAAGAAACCAACCTGGTTTGGTTTCAGATTCTTGTGATCAGTGGTTCATCAAAATCCGAATGTTCCCAGTTTTTTTTTCTTCCGCAGCATATTGGATACGCCAAATTGAAATTTTGTCAAAATGACTTCAGATTCGTGGCCAGCAACCCAAAAAACTCTGTTGTACCAAATTTAACTCAAATATTTTTTAGAATTTCGTTATTCAAATAATTCGGAAACTACAGAACCGAGCTAATCCTAAATCTAATCAGTTCTGATCGTGAGTTTAGGAAATCCGCGTCGATTGAGCCTAATTTGGTCGAAATCTGCGCCCTAGTTCTCGAGATATCAGCGCGACAAAAATATCATCACGTACATCTAGAACCCCAAAACATGTAAAACTAGTGAAAACTTCCTCTTTTCTTTGAAAGCAGAGAAACGGGAAGTTTAAAAAGTCCGAGATGAGAAGAAAATAAAAGATTAACATGTCACCGAGAAGCCGAACGATTAAAATTGTCTCAATGGCCGTTCGTCGTGGGCGAATCCACCTGCGACTGGTATAATATAGTGAGTCAATAAATAACAAGATTCAATACCGGAAGCGAGGTTACGTGCCATCTCGAATCAGTTAATTACGATTTAAGAGGTCGTTCCGCATCCGGTGTGCGAGAGTCGAATGGGAGTCGAAAGGAACGTTTTGGCACAAGTTAACTCGTAGGATACACGAGAGTTTGTTGATTCGTCGGTTGATAAAACCTTCGACAAGTTTGTCCGTCGGTTTAGATTTCGTGAGATATACTCCCAGCCGTGATTCTCGGCAGTCGTCGAAAGTTACTAAAATTATACATACGCAGCTGATCTTGCGCTTATCTCACAGTTACGATCGAAAGTGCGTACACGCATTCACACACGCGAGCCGAACCCGCCTATCGTTACATAGACAACACTAGCTTCCAGGTATTTCTATATTTATCAAGACTGCGAGCCGTAAGAGCACGAATTCAGATAATATCTGAGTCAAGACCGAGGACAGGGGCGCCTCCTCTCAAAAAACACCCCCACGTCTTTCGCCAAGCTCAAAACCAAGAAAACCGTTTACAAAATCGGTTCCACACTTATCGAGGAGTCTCGCTTCCTCAAAAGGTCAAAAACGAATCCCAAAAGATTGGTTTCAGGGTATCTCTCAGGTATAAAGTGTAACCCTAGAAGGATATTCAAGGGATGTCCCGGACCCTCGGGGGGAAAAAATGTCCGAGCCATTATCTCTCTGTGCGATCGCCCACATCGGGTACTCAAAAATGGTCCTGCCTTCGCAAGGTCTGCGGAATATTGGCGAATGTCGTCGAATCGCGTAAACGGTTAATACAGAAATTAATACCAGCACGCTGTGAATCTGGAATGAAACCGTCAAAACTGTCACAACAGCCGGACCCACGTCTCTAAATACACTATGCTAAAAATATAAACGCTTCTGTCGCCGGTAGCTCTAATCAGCGGTAAGGATCGCAAGATCGTTAGGATTGTACCGGTGTGCCTTTTCGATGTGCGGCTTCTGCCGCGTGTACCGGGTCATCTTCATCAGGATCAATTCTGATCCGGATCGTCGCTAGACTCACATTTGCGGAGTAGCTACTTTGGGTGTGATTCGAGAGAAAAATTGTCGAACGCTTTTGATACATTCGATAGAATTCGTCGACTCATAAAATTAGTGATGTTCCCGTGTATTTTCGACACCCGTTAGTATCGTACGCCGCGTTTGTATTTCGGCGCGACAACGCGAGCATACGAATGGACGTTATCGGAGTTTCTATCTTAACGACGCCAGATCTGTCGTGCTCCTCTCCGTCCCTTTGCTCCTCTTCTATTTCTTCTTTTGTTATTTTCTTCGCAACTTCTATCTCGAAATCTTGAAACTGAAACGAGAAGTCTTGAGGGAAAATTAAGATTCTATACCAATAAGCTTCGTTCGACCTGCGATCCCGATCTGTGAGACTTATGTACCTTTTTCCCGAACCCATGTGAGAAAATGTTGTAACCTATATCGCATCAGCTGCGGTAATCGGCGTCGATAGAATTTGATCCGCGAGAACCGATCTCGTGTTCGGATTACCCTCCTCGTTTTGTACATGCGGTACGTCCTGCGTGTGGCGCGTGCGTCGAAGACGTATAAAAAAAAAGAAGAAGAAGAAGAAGAAGAAGAGCATCTGGAAAGATGCGGCTTGCCTCCTCGTTTTCAACAATCTCCAAATACATACAATCTGAGTAGATTCGTAGATGGATGACTGCGATACTCGTCGGATAATATCAAAGCGATCTTAATCATTGCGCAAGATAGTCCCGAGGTACGGGTATAGAAGAAACGAAACAGCGTGAAGTAGAACTGTTCGCCTTACTCAAGTCTGAAAGCGAAGCTATTACACACCTCTGCAGACGAAGAGAAGTATTTAAGCCTCAGAGAACCGCAGGGCTGTAATATGTCGGCTTAATGTCAACGGCGACTAGCCTATTCACGATTCATAGTGTTGCGCTTGACTCTTAGAGATACTTCATCCAATCTACTTCATATTCCTAGAATCACAAAGTCCATTGACTACTATGCAGAAATTCTTCCGATTGTCAGTGCCTCGTAATCGCTTCGATCCGGATTGCGGATCTAAAATCTATCAGGGGGTTAGAAAAAAAAGTGACGGTAATTAATCCCGGTTCGGAGCGTGTCCAGCGTTGCTGTTAGTATTTAGCAACGTCTATAGCCGCATGACCGTACGTACGGGTATTCTGCTTAATTAATGATTACCAGGAAATGTGTCTGGCCTGGGCTTTATTCGCTGTAACCACCAACCACCGATCCGATGGGGACGGTTCGGTTCCTCCCTTTTATCCCTTTTCTCTCTCATCTTCTCTTCGCTCTTTAGTACGCGGTATTTCGATGGTCAGATAAAACCGTGAGGCCTGAACACGATCGGTTACTCCAGCTGCATGCATGCGATTCCCACAATACAGTACATTCGAAATTACTCGCGGATTGTTATTCGAACTTGTCGAGTATGATAAAAAATAAGAGAATAAAAGAAGCGACGAGAATGAGCCTCAATAATAGAGTGAAAACGTCGGCTCATGACGAGAGATTCGATCGAGTGATGGATAAGCCGTACGAGGAAAAAGCGACGTAAATTTTGACGGACGATTAAAGCCCGCGACCGTCGGCAACGGGGTCTTGGTCCTCAACAGAACCCTCCGTTGTTCTCTAAAGCTGCTGTATCAAGAGACAAACGCGCACTCACCGACGTCTAAATCCGTGACGGATGTCTTGCTACTGGAGAGGAAACGCAGCCCAATTAGCGTCATCGAGATATTAACCCTCTCGATCTTATCTCTTCGATATTAAGCAACGATTATATTCGTCAAACTTATTTCCGAACGGACTGTATATAACAGAACAGAAGAGACTGTAAATCGTCTCGATTACTTCCGGGGAGGTAAAATGTCGCTTTTTGTATCCTTCGAGTACAGAAAACCGACGCATTATTGTCACGAGGGCGGGTGCGGTGCGTTCTGTAAACGATACTGTTTCGGATCCTTTGACGATTGTCAAAGACTTTTGGTTTAATCCCTGTGTGTCATTACCCCCGACAAAAGTTCGGGCACAAAAATAAGAAAAGAGATCGATTTGTGAAGAAGAAAAAAAAAGTGTCGAGTTACCATTCTGAGCCGGGGTTCGGTCCGTTTTCCGTTCTAAATATCACCGAATTACATTGTCCAATAAATTGCATCGCTGCAACTGTCTCAGAGAGAGAGAAAGACTCTGACGGAGGTAATAGAATGCGTCAAATAGCTCGGAAAATACTTCCGTCTCTACGTGTTCCCTTGTTTGCTGTAATGTCGTTTCGTAGGGAGGGTATTGCAAAAAAAAAAAAAAACAAGGAGCGTAGTTTCGCGAGAGCAAAACCTTCGTTCATTCAATGTAGTAGGGTATAGACTCTAGATTGTATAGTATGTGTGACGGGATTGCCTCGAGTGGCTAAAACGACGCCGGTAGTGTTGTAGGCGTGTATAGTGCCACGACGCTTCCTGTGTCACACGCCGTTGAGCACGGTTCCATCCTCGAGTCCTCACTCAGTCTACGCGACCCGCAAGGGACACAATATGATTGTTGATACAACAGTATTTTCAAGGGTGTATTGTGTCGGCCTAAGAGACAGTCAATTATTTGCCAATTTCGTTTTTTATACGCTGCAAAAATACTCTTCGATTCACAATAAGTCTTGCGTGCACTGTTTAAAATATCATGAAATTTCTCATACAAGCAGGAATGACATTTACAAATCCTGGTGATTAATATCGAAAAAACATACCGCGTTTACAATCACTGTATCTCAATATTGATTTTTCATATTGATCATTTTTCGTTGATAAACTAAATAAAAATAAGGTACTCACGTTGTGTAGTTTGTAGTAAAGTCCACATGCATTGCAGACTGGTTCACCGGCCTGATTTCTTCGCCATAACGTCGTCGTCGCTGTTTTACAGTTGGCGCAGCTGGTGCCCGCCCTACGTGCAGCACTTTGCAAGGACTGTTTTTGGAAGAGAAAAGACAAAAATTTTCAATTGTTTGATCAAACATATTAGGAAATAATCGATAGGTAATAACGAAAATGAAGAGCAAAAATTCGAGCGAATTCGATCTCCGAGTCGCGCAAGGATGAAAAAGCTAGGCTGACGGTTCCTAATATAATCCTCGCGATCCCGCGGGACCTGAAATGGTCCTCGCACCTGTGCCTTCGTCACGAAGAAGTGGCAAACACTTAACTAAAAAGGTCTATTATCCCTTGGGGCTAACTAAAGTGTATCGATGTGGTAGTGTCCTCGGACCGAGGTTCACGTACAGAAAATATAACACGGTTCTTCGCGTTGTGTGTGTGGCTGCTTCACCCGCTCCTTATGGGCCACTTAACCCCTAAGATGACACGCGGTATTTATTCGCCGTGGGTTGAAACAGCTCGTGAACAAAACTTTTTTGGCCCGTCCATTGTCAAGACCCTGGTGTGCCTTGCACAAGTCCATTCTAGGGATCTTTGTAGCCTAGCTGCCCATTCCCGCCCCATTGTCATTATTTCGAATAACTATAATGGTACCAAAGTTATTGAAATTTGTTCTATTGTATACTTTTCACCGTGGCTGTCGCATGTTTAACAGTTTCTTTTCCTGTTTTTTACTCTTTTTTTACCCTTCTTCTAAACAAATTCGCAATGCCCGTGCAGAATCTTCAAACACCAATCAACGTCGTTGAATAGAAAAATAATTGATCATCCAGCGGTAGAAAGAAGAAAAAAATAAATAAAGTCCCGGAACATCGCATCGGGTCGTTATTTTAACTGGTGATCGTGGGGGTGCTGCCTCTAGCCTCTCTACCACCAGTGTTTCACTGGCGTTGCTGTGTAATCATGTTTTATCAACGGGATCTTATCGCTGCCAGTGACTTACGTGTGTGTGTGAGTCTGGTGGTTCACCAGTTCACACTGAACCGCTACGGTTTTAGGTATATAGGAATATGACCGACCCCCGCGCGCCAACATAACGCGAATCAATACAGCACAGCCACCTCATCAATATACCAGGTGGGTTATCTGCTCTAGATCTATGACGCCCCCGCGCGCGAACCGCGGCGACGAATTGTTTCTTCTCTCCGTGCTTTTTTTCTTTTTTTTCTTTGTTGTTGTTTCGATGTCAGCCTCGTGCAACGTGTCAAGTGGCGCCATGAGCGGTCGAATATCGCATTTGTTGGCTCAAGTTTGAGTTAGGTTAGGTTTTCAATCCTTGAATAATGAAACATCGACGAAGGTGGCTTGATATTTTTCCCTTCCAGTACTTTCAAATCGTAATTCTACCCCTTCGCAAAGCTCCAGACGTTCATAACGTTATTACTCGTTTCTCACCTTCAAATCCAAACTTGTGTGTAATTATAGGTTCAAGAGATAATCGATTTGTTCAGAGTATCAGCCGCGAAAGAATAAATTTTGCGAAAAATTGATGCCTAGAAGGGATAATTTCTACCGCCTTGAGCGCTGGCGTAGTTTCGCCGGTTGACTTCTGGAGCTTGACAAGAGTATGGAGTAAGTTACCGTGATTCTGGATAAGGATTCCTTTGAGGAAGTTATTAATGCCGTTGAACCTGTTCTTGGGTATCCTGTAACACGTGCCGCTGATCGGTTTAGAAAGTTTCAGACTAGACGAAAAGAAAACGAAAAGAAAAGAAGAGAATATGATTCGGAAAATTATAAAGAGTTTGTGACGGCATAAAGGGGGAAAAAAACAGACGCGGTAACAATATGTTCGATGTCAGTATTGTAGTTTTTTTTTTATCTTCTCATTCTTTCTTCATTTCTTTATTTTTTTATCTCCTATACTCGAGCGAGTGACCAACGAGGGCATTGTGTACGCATAGCTGAGCGATTAAGTCCCATGAAATCTGTTTGGGTAAAGAAATTTCTGTCACGATTGACTCGCGTTAATACGATCAACGGCCTATGACACGTAATGGCTAATCGGTTAACTCCGATCGATAATAAACCCGGTTGAACCCACTACCGTTTAACATGTAAATTCGTATCTATTTATAGACATATACCCGGTAATTATAACCGATGTAATTACCCGCGGTTGGTCAGTACTTTTACATCTGATTTTGAACCGGTTGCCCAGGCGCGGTAGACCTCTGGACACTGACGGATATGACATATCTCAAGTCCGTTGCGCGATCCCCTACACCGCCCTGACCCCTCACGACGCCGTCGTTGCCGCCACCGCCACCGCAACCGCCATCTCCTTTTTAATTCCTTGCTTTTACCTTCGTTTTCTTTTTTTTTTCTTTTTTTTTATCTCTTTCAATATCTCCTCTCTCTCTTTATTCTTTTTTCTCTTATCCTTCTCGCATCTCATGCCTGCAGAGTAGCCTATGAGTGTGTGCCTGTGTTATAATACAACTTTTATAATCGCGTGATCGATTCGTTTTTCATATCTTGACGGGGTTTTGTTTCTTATTCCACTCGTTTTTGTTTCAACCCTCTTCGATACTTTGGCAAACATGAAGGAAAGAGAGAAGGGAAGCACATCGATGCACTATACCTGCTTAGGCATGGCGTATACGGTATGCGGACGTGCGTCGATAGAGGCTATAGACTATTAACCATTATTAATTAGTCCGATGTGGTGATTAATGGGCAAAGATTCTGGCCCGTGTACGTGGGGTTTTTTGTGATATCGTGTAGGTGACCACCTACATGGCTTTCGCTACCGAACTGGAGCAGAGCGAAAAATAGTTGGATCGAAACAAAAAAAGAGAAAGAAAGAAACTTATGACAGTGCCTCGGGAATAATAGATGCCTGAGTACCTTCTTTGAGTTCCTACTCCATTTTTTATCTTCTCTCTTCATTTCATTTCTTTTTTTATTATTAATTTAAGATCGGAAAGTCATTAATTAGACGTAATTAACGTTGAAAAATTATCAATGAACGGGGAAGCCTGTGGCGTGTAATAAAGATAGTTACCAAGATACTGCTTTGATATATATAAATATACATATAGATAGACATTTTTTTAAAATTTTATTTTACATTCAACTTTTAATCCGACATGCAGAGATACTTCGGTTCATCTCTTCCCACGCAATTCTCTCTCTCTCTCATTTACACTCGAAGCTCGAATAAGATTTAAATTTGATTCGACTCTTGAATTGAATCGATAAGATGTTCGACGTTTTAATAACCTTGTATTACTTGGTTCGACAATTAGCGATGCGGTAGTCGAACAAATGCGAGATAACGATCTAATGTAAGAACGACGTTCTCTAGATGCTCTGATAAATATTTAAAGTTTATTTGTCTTTGATTAACCGGTATCCATTTTATTTTCCTTCTTCTTCTTTTATTCGTTAGTATCAATTGATACAGTCGAACCACATTCGTCCCGAAGTTATGCCGGTTGATGATGATTGTTAATTACGGGGAATGACTACGAACAAAAGTTTCTATATCGATCCGATTGTGCAACTATACGTGTATAAAGTCACATGGATTAGTGTAACATATAATAATTCTTATACAGATCGTTAAATCGCACTTTGTACGTATCGCGTCGATCCTAATCTCACGATCTTATCCGCGTCTCGTGAGGCCTGCAGGGCGCGAAGCAAACTTGTAACCACGCGAAATAAATATAACCGCGAATATCACCAGAAGTAAATTAGCAAATCTATATCCTCATAAATGTATAAATAATCGTGACAATTGCTGCACCATTAGAGCAGTTTCAACGAATCCTTTGTAATCCTGCGATCGTTTCGTGGCTACAACGGAGGACATTGTTCCCTATATCCAGATACAAATTGCTCGGAGAACACAGAAGTACTGGTCAACGAGAGAGCGACGATTATTATAATTCGAAAGCGAACCTCGCTTAAATGCTTCCGTTGTGTTCCTGTTTTTGTTACAATATAAGTATACGTGTGTGTGAATCCTGTATCCGCGATCCGATACCGATATCCATACCCTTTCTCCCCATTCTTCCTTTTCTTCTTCTTCTTCTTCTTCTTCTTCTTCATCTTAAAATCATATACGCCTATGAGACTAACAGACACATGCGGTTATCGAATATTGTGTTGGTAGAGTTACGAGTCGTGTGTGTTACACTGTGACAAGCAGTGGTACCACATTCCTAACACTAGCTCGTTTCTCGCGGTCTCCTGGGCCGCACGATGTACCTAGTCGCATATAGGCACTTCACGGATATATAGAACGTCAACGTGTATACATAATACAAAAGTATAAACTTCAAGCCGAGGTATACGAACGTTACGCAAACTTGTACAAAATGCTGACGAATCGTTCAGATAGAACAGAACCTCTACCTCTACCAATACCAGCCACCTTCGAACAGGATCTGATTGCATAAGGCCGATTATAATTCGCGCTAATCGATCGCTGCCGTTTTTTTTTTAATTTTTTTTATCTCGACTCCATTGTCGTACATGATTTGATTATCCACGGACGCCTGGGAGCCTCTTAATTCGCGCACGAGACACGAGACACAATTAGACACCGATTAGATCGTAAGGTTGACAATTTTTTCGGAATATTTTCTCGATAGGATAAGAACTACCGTTGGTATATCGAGGGTACCGTAAACCAGATATTCTGCAGTAGCCATTACCACGCGGGACGAGAGAGCCAATCTATATGATAAACAGTCTAGTTATCTACGGTGGTTGGTGAGTTGTATTGAGCCAGGTCACGCTGGGATGGTTTATTGTTGTTGCTTTCCAGTTAATTAGTTATTTAAGCAACGTTGAACAAACAAAAAAAAAAAAAAGATCCGGTTCGAAATAATACAATCTGGATGAAAGATGAGAGAAAAGAATTGAAATTCTGTAAACAGAAACCAATTTAGGATCTCAGCGACACAATACGTTTAGTTTTATTAGCTTGAAATCGTGCCTTGGATCTTGATATCTCGAACCACACGAGCATGGACGAAGGGGGGAGGGCAGGAGGGACACTCGTAGCAAAAGTAGGTATATCCCTGTGAAAACTGGACGACGACAAGGTATGGATGTAGTCGTGCCTGTGTGCATGTGTGTGTGTGTGAAAAAGGACGAAGTTTGCCCAGTGCTGGTGGCTTGCTGCTGCTTCTTCTGCTTCTTCTTATTCTTCTTCTTCTTCTTCCCACTTGTATTTTTCTGTTTGGTGAATTTATTTAAATTGCAAGCAATGTTACCTCGTGTTCAGCAGCTTCTTCGCCGTAGGAAAAATCGACTAAACAAACGCCCCGGTACAGTTTATAGGAGGACCTCGGCAAACTTCCCCCTATTCTATACACTATCCTCCCTTTCTCTCTCTCTCTCTCTCTTTCGCTCTCTCTTCTTCGATTTTTAAAACAGTCTTTATTTTTATTGTTTTATCTTCTCTCTTTAAGCGGAGGCTGCACACACCGTCGCGTGGGACAAGAGGTCCGCCAACTCCCGTGGTCTCGCAGAGTCCGGAACCCGATGCAGAGAAGGTTGGTGTTCGGTGGACCAGGTATTTCATTTTTATCCTCTTTTTATAATCTTCGCCCTCTTTACTCTCTGAGAATCTCCTTCTTCGTTTTTCATTTTATTTTTAAATCTCAAACACGGTATATTGTTTAAATAACGCCTGCCGCACGAAACACTCCGTGAGAACCGGACGAGGCACGCGCGTGTCATAGCGTCGAAACCGAATCCAAAGAAAAAACTAGGATAATTAGATGCCAAATTAAGTCCCTCGGTGAGACGTAGGCATAGGATATCCTTCAGAGATGGTACATTGTCGTAATTGAACCAAAATTTTTTCACTATTTCCGTTTCTTTACAAGAATTCTCCAGACGTATAAAACTATGCTGGCCACGCATCTTCCGAGTAAATTATACATATTAATTAAAAATAACGAGTGTGTATAGCAATATAATAATAGTTTCACTAGCGTGAATAGAAAATTGTAAGAAGAAAAAAAAAAGCGTTCTCTCTCGATGCAACGGCAATCACTTTCTTCCACTGCACCCAACGTACGTTTGTTCTTTTCTTTTTTTTTCCCCCATTTCACACACGGTCTCGTGCCAACGAGGTATGAAAAACCACAACGATTCATTCAGTCTTGTACATATAGGTATCTCACTTTTCCATACCGATGGTGCATCCGATGCAATATCCATGCATACGTTGCAGTAGGAAAAGTGGCCAGTTTACATGGTGCATAACATCAGCTAGACGCCAAAGTGGACGGACAATCGTCCCGAGCTGATCTTGTGTCTCGATATTATTGTTCAAACCACGGTTAGTTAACACGGTCAAGCGAGCGTGCAGTCGTTTGAAATATTCTCACCGTATCATGATCGGTCTAATTTTTGACATTTTTTTTTTTTTTGTTTCTATCGTAGCTATAACTCAATAGAATATTCAGAGAACGAACTATCACGTGGTTAATAAATCCTGATCAAAGTCTCTCCTTCTGGTGGTGCTCCAGTATCACAATTCACAAGGAAGTCTCTCTACTTTGCACCGTTCGATTTTATGGTCCATGAAACGATTTTGTTATAGATAACTAGATACTTACTGTAGTATACAGTATCGTTGACTAAAGATCTTGTCTACAGTTTGCGGATTACGGTCGTTATTATGACGTCCAAAGGTGTAGTAGGTACAACTACTTTGGGCGACATGATTTATAAGAAGAAAAAATGTTTCGGTCATCTTTTTAGCCATAGACCGAGTTTACGAGTTTGGTTATGACGATGTAATGAAACGCGTCAGCATTTATGAAAAACAACTAGTTTGTGTTTTACCTCGACTGGATCGATGGAGTCACACTTGCAAATTAAACATGTCGAGGGATAACTTCTGTACTAATTAAATAGCGTGTATAGTGTTCAAAGTATAGTCAGTTTGTATCCGAAGACGTTGACGTTGTTAAAAGACAAAACCTGTGTAATAAGTACTTCAAATTTGAACGATTAAACTCTTTCTCAAAGATCGAAAAAATAAAAAAGTGTTTATGGTTCCGAACTGCGATCTACACATGAGATTATCTCTTTGTGTGTGTGTACAACGATTACGTAAATAATATAGATCAAGTTTCTTCCGAGTCGATGGACTCAGGTAGCGGACCAAACTCCGGTTATAAAGGTACTACCACCTATAACTATAACTTTTTAGGTATTCGAAACTAGATTTATGACTTTGGTTTAAACTGGTGCGCGCCGCGGCCCACCGCGTGGTCAACACAATCGGGAAACGTATTTGAAATATCATCTTTTGATCAACCCGCGGCTTTATATACCTACACGGAGGTACGAGATATCAGGAATTAACTCTTAATAAGAACCTAATCAAAACAAAACGCGAGGAAGATGTATAGTTGCTCCGTGGTAACGTCTTCATGGACGTTGGTAAAGAGTTGAGTAAGTAAACGGCGACTGGCAAGAGATGAATCACCGTTGGTATGATCTATGGGTTTGACGTGCGAAAGAGCACAGAAGGCGATAAGTTTGTCTCTGTGAATAAAACGTGGATTGTGTTGTGTATAGAAGCTTTGAATTTCTCAGATTCACTTTACTCAGTTTTGCATACGACACTTTTTCAACTATCCATTGCACCGTGTGCACCGAGAAATATAATTCAACCGTGTGCAGGTTGGGAGACTAAACTATACTCTCGGTGAGCATAAATCTAACATTGAGATCTTTCAATAGCTACTTTGAGACCGTTCGATTTTCTCGCATTATGTGCTTTGCTCAAGAAACTCTCAGCGGTCCGGTGATAATGCCTGTACCGAGATCAGCTTCTATAGTTAAACGGCATAACTTGAACCGAGAGATAGAGCTGGTTGTGTACTGAGTACTCGGTGAAAACCTCAGCTGCAAAGAACTTTTAAACTTTCTGACTCAACGTTCTTGTACCGTGGTCGTTTCGTATTTGAATAAAAGCCGTTTTGGTACAGAATGGGATTAGAATATTGAGATTAGCCTCCACTAGCTATGCCAACGGAACCCGACTCAGCCCCGTGTGGGCCGATTATAAAGTTAAATGACCATGGATCACTGTCCTCGATGAGAGGCTACCGTTTCGCTCAGCCTTTCGATCTTAAAATCAATATAGCAAAAAGGAACGAAAAAACTCCTCGAAACATCTTCATTTCTCGATTCCGCTAATGTAGCCAACGCGAATGCAGATATTCTATGATTTGCATAGCGATACATAGACGGTAATGATAATGATTGGTGGTATATTGAAAATCATTAAATTACACGTAGATGCGTTCAGACGGTATAATTGAAATTCGCAAATGTACACAACTACGATAACATCCACGTTATACCGGATTAGATAATAGTTGTTACTATATGCTGTACGATACTCTCTATAATAAGCCCCGGACTCGCTGTCAGGCTCTGTACCCACTGCATTCTCATTACCATAGTTACCTCATACGGGTTTTGTAGGCACAACATAACACGACATAACCTCGTCCACTACGTCTATGTCCAGTGCCACGTGTGCCTGAGATATAGCCGAACCCCTCCAATCAACAAGTAATACTAATAACATAATTGGCCTACGGTGCGACAATACGAGCTCAGGTAGTCCGCGAACTCGAATTTCTGTACAACGTAGGTATATAGGTCCAATCAAGAAACCGTCGCTGTTTCAAATTCATTCACCTTGCTCTCCAAAACTTGTCTACTTTCACCTTGGCCAGGTCCGCGCGGTCCGTTCCGTATGTGACCATAGGTTTTACCGTTTTCGCTTCAATATTTTTCGAATCGGGTGAACAGCGAGTTTGCGCGAGAGTCAGGTATGCCGAAAGAGGTAAATACCTCAGGGTACAACATCGCCTCGTTCCGTATGCGGGTCAGTTATTATACACAACTAGAGACGCGACCGCGGAACCGGGTCCGTGTGCTCCAGTGAACTTTTCGTCACGGCCACACCCAGCCTCCGTAGTCCACAAGGCTGGACCACTCGCACGCACCCACACGCACCCACACCGAGTCGAGGTAGGGGGCTGAAGGTATTCCAGCATCCACGCAACGGGTGTTCGAAAGGATCTCGGGATATTGTAGCTCAGATCGAAGGATCAAGGTTAATCGAATTCGTTCTTTTCATCAATCGGCACCGAATGATTAGGTGAATCGAAATGGGCGTATCGGACCGCACTTGCTTTGCGAATATGCGCGCGAGCGCGTAACACGAACACGAACAACGCACCTGAATTATTTTACGGTATATCCTGTCGACCATTCGCTTTGTAGATATATGCATCGTGTGGGAGTATTGTGCAACCGCTGAACCGAGGTGGATAGATTCTTGGAATGCGACTATATTTTGTCTAAATACTAATCACAGTGTCCATTGCATGTGTTCCTTCTGCAGCGCGTTATCATTGTGATTATTGCATACAGAAGCGGTGTATCTTGTTTATAGATTACTTGTACCCGCACAGGTAGAGAGACACGGCGTAAAGTCTCCGAGACAATACCTGCACGACGGACTCTCGCCGGTATCCTGTTCGCTTATTAGGGCAAGGTGGCCAGCCTTGCCACTCCGATATCTGTTCTAAACACCGCGGTATCAATGATACACCGTTTCATTCGAGCATAAACTTTTTACTCTTAATCATTATTATCTCGGATGTAATTGAATTGGTTTCGTGTCATGTCGTTCATTTTTTTCCCTTCATTCTTATACTATACTTTTGGGTAATGATTGATAAGATCGGTTTCGAAATGACAATTTTTTTTCTTCTTCACGTCTGTATTTGATGAGGGTAATACACAACGCGCGGGGCTATAGGGAGATACTAGATTCAGATATCACGTAGTTATGGAACGCCAAACATGCGTTGAAGTGGGTATCCGTTACGGGTTTATAGTCAACTGTTACTGTACCGCAACACAACCACATAGTCGCGTATTATTAATTATTTATAGCGCCATTATGTTGTCTCTATTGTTGTTAAAGTACGACTTTGCGATAATGTACGCGTTGTCGCTGGGAATCAGTCGTATTTAACCTTCTCACACACAAACACACACACACACACGGAATATTAGAGTCTATCCGCGTCCATATTAGCGCCCTTCTTTCTTCATATTAGAATCCAAATTACTCAGCCCTGTTATAATTATACAAAAAAAGAAAATATTGAAAATTAGATATGGTAGAATATTTTTGTTTCCCCTGGGACGCGTGCTGCAGTCCAGTTTGGGCAATTTAAGATCCCCGTGTAGAGATAGAGACGTGTGTATAATGGAAAATTATCATAATCGTTCGATAGTAGATCTCTGGCATGGCTCTGCTGCACATATTATTCATATAAATACACAAGTCCATACGTATCTGTCCTGTACGTGTGGTTGTACATAAGATTATCGCTTATAATACGAAAGTAAAAGCCACCGGTATGTGCATGCATACCTGCGTATCTGGTACAGACGCCTGGGAGATAACGATAGCACGTACTGTTCCTGATACAATTTCATTAAACATATAGATTCTTTTGTTTTATTGCTCGACGTATATACCCCCGTTGCGCGATTGTATTTGTTCAATTTGATTTAACGTTGCCCCATTCCAATTTCAGTGCGGTAATCGCACACCGATTTGTAACACACATTTACTACATAAGCGCAACGTGTAAACGAAAAGCGTATAAAAACCGATCCCTGCAGTTTGCAAAAAGAGCTTATGGGGATGTAGCCTATATCGCCCACGAGCGATGTGCACAGCCGTGAAACGCCGCTGGCGAGGCGGGGAGGCGAACCTGTGGTGATAAATAAATCCACAGCAGCCATTACTTGTCACTCACCCTCCACCGGGCGATACGGGACTATCCTAAGAATCGTAAGGACGCCACATCCGAACGTCCAAATACCTTCCTAAAGGCTTCCTGGACCCTGATAAGCACCCTATGCAGGGACTTCACATCAGGTGGTAACGTTACTCGATTAATTGATTGTTTGTTGATTGTATACTTCCGCATCTTGATCTCGATGACGTTGGACTCTAAACTCTGGTTTTATTGACTCGATGATCGCCACATTCCCAATAATGGATATTTCGAGTGATACATTCACGGACGATGATTGTTAATTGATGTGAAAAAATAAACTCAGAAGCCAACAGAATAGATAGAAGAAATCTGACTCTGACTTGGAGGAAGCAATTTTTGATGAAAAGTCTGAAGACCATCGATCTTGTTGTATGAAATTATGATCGACGAAAGAGGATCGCAATTAAGTCTCTTCAGTTCAGTCCTGGTTTTGATTTGCGTCTCTTTGTAACTGAGGATCTAGAACGACGTTGTATATAGGTAGCTAAAAGTGTGTGAGAGAGAGAGAGAGAAAGCGATGAACATGCGCGAAGGTATCGAGGCTGCAGATTGGCCAGGGAGTTGAGTTTGCGCTCTGGTTCGACGGTATTGACTTTGTCCAGAAATGTATATATACGCGATATCGTACACTGACAATGGCAGGATAGACTAGTCTGTGTGTGTGTGCATAGAAAACAGTTCATGGAAGATCCGGATAGTGCAATTCCCTCTCACAGATACACAATTGGTAGCATGCTAAATCGTACACCTACCGTAAGAGAATATGACGAAGAGAAAAGGAAGACGAAAAGCAGGGAGAAGTTACACTGCACGCGAATATAAGAGTGTCTTACAATTGATTTTCACGCCATCACGCGTTCGCTGATTTATTCGTTATTCGCGCCAACGTAGCGCGAAACGTCCCTATCGTTTTTTATTTATCTTCTCACTTTCTTTTTATTTCCTCGATTCTCGATTCTCGATTCTCTATCCTCTACCCACTTGACTTCAAGACATGCCCCAGTAATGGAGGCCTCCACCTACACCAAGAGAAGATTTATGGACTCCTTTGAGGTTATTTTCAGATTTCACCTGGACCTTTGAGACGGGACAATAGTTTTCTGTACATTTGCTCGAATTCTATATATTGTAAATGATCACTCGGTTGGTATTCACGATTTTGTGCAACCCGTGTTCAACGCAGCTCGACAACATCGGGTGTACGTAATAATATTAATATCGTATCGGTAATTGAAAACCAGTTTTGAGCACGTTCACTCGACCATGACCTTGCGCCATTCGTAACGAGTTCAATTCAAGTTTTAATTGCCATCGAAACGTGCGGTGTACGGTTAATATCAAAACCAGCTTCAGAGTGCAAATGGTATTGAGCAATAACGGTTAATTTTCCCTAGTCTGTGTACAGAGTAGCAAAAAACCACTATACGCACGCGTGGGTGGTTTAATTTAATCGATCGATCGATATTCCATCGACCAATCAATCCCCCAATTAAACCTCGTGACGATAAACACGCGGTGAAAATCCGTGTAATTTAATTTCTGTTACATCTCTCTCGTATTCTTGATCCTCTCCTCTCCTCTCAGTCACCCCTCGTCCGGTTTATACGAGATGGGATTGGTCCTTGATTGCCAGGGGTTGCTGGGAGACAGGAGGGTGCCAGAAAGATCGCGACCAATGATACGGACGCAGCTGGGAAAGCCTTGGTTATACGTTCACGAAACTTTAGGGGGCTGAGCTGCACCCCTGAAATACCCGAAAAGCTAATGCCTCAGGTTGGCTGGTGATAGGAAGGGTTTTCTCCTCTCGCGTACCATGGGACACTGTTAGAACGTGGGTCTCTACCGGTAAACGATTACCGGTTCACCAAAAAAGGATCGGGCACCATGGCCGAAATTAGCCCCAGGCGATTCTGATGAATTTTCAACACCTCAAAAATAACAGAGAATCTATAATTCTAATAGAACCAACTCAGAGAATAAAATATGTCGCAACGAAAACACCTCAGCTGGTCATTAGACTAATTTATTTGTTCAACGGTGCAAGAAAAATTAGTGTTAGAGGATTTTTCAAGGCTCTCGTACGAGTCCATCGATCAAATCGACTATTGATCTGGAAATATTTCGAGATATGTATTATACATGTCTCATAAACAATCAATCATAGCAGTTTTTTTTTGGTTCACCCCTTGAATGTATCGAGATATCGTTAGACGCGTGTAACAAGAGATGAATAATTTTGATAACGAAGACGGTAGCCGGATTCTTAGTTCCCCGAATTAACGCGCAAGTAAGAAATATAACGCGAGAGAATTATGTGGGCAGGAAACGTATAGGTTAGAGAATATATTGCCGTAAGGTGAAGTGAAGTGAAGTGAAGTGAAGTGAGATAGCGGATACACTGAGAGAGGATCGAAGCCTGTGAAGAAGAAGAAGAAGAAGAGGAGGAGGAGGAAGAGGAGGAAGATTGAAGAAGATTGTGTGCAAGGTGGTAATATGTGTTATAGCATGAATAAGAAGTATAACCGGGGGTAGACTCCTAAACCACGGGAGCTATTAACTTGTAAATTGGTTTCAACTGCAACGAACCCGAATGGAACGCATAAATATAAGAAATAATTCGCCCCGAGGTCAGGATTCTGGTAGCTGACAAGCTAATCACTTTGTATCATTAAACATTCTACCTCTCCACGGGATAGCAGAAGCTCCTCGCGTCCAAAACAAAATCTGGTGGAAATATAAAATCCCTGTTCGCGGTTCCGTCTCTGATTGGGGTTTTCATATTTTTATAGGATGTAGGCGTAGATTGTGCGTTTGGAATAAGTCCACGAGTCTATAAAACCGGGGTTTAGTATCCTACCTACCTACCTACATAAATCTGATAAAATGTATAATTTTACCCACCAACGAGAGTGGTTTCCGAAGGATATGCTTTATACGCGTTAGAGAAAGACAGAGATTCGAAGTGTGAGCGATGTATAAATCTCCATTTCGTGAGCTGAATTTTCAAGAAATCGAAAAAGAAACACACGGCCGTGAATGATACGCGGGTCCTTCGTACAATTTACATCTGGTACATAATTCAGTCGGTGTTATATTCACCCGTGCACGTACCTCGGCGACGTGTCGCCATAACACACACGCGAACAAAATACACACCGAATTAAAGTAGTTTACAAGATTCTTTTCTGTTTCTTTTTTTCTTTCTTTTACTTCGACCACCGTCAAAAGGAATCGGTACATATATCGATATACATTTTAATCGGCCTGCAGTTTCGAGGCGAGAGGTCTTTCACCACACCCGCGACCTTGACTCTTGACTCTTGACACAAGACGTCGTTTTCACCGTATGATGAGTCGAGATGAAGGTTCGCCCGATTCTGTAAAGCCTATTTTAACACCTAGAAGGTAAAAGAAGCGTTGGCATACAAACAATGGTCCAGAACCGAGCAGCAGTAACTATCAATTTTCCTTTTATACACTCAGATGCAAGAAAGATAACCTTGAGAACCTTAGTTCTCGGCTACCTGAGTGGAGATAACATCTTCCTGCGTTGTCGCAAAATAATAATAAAAATATATATATACCCCCGCGCATCGAGCATCTGCGGCATTTACTTTTAAAAATGACAAGACACCGTGTCGTCTCCGGGGTGCGGTCTCAACGATCTTTGACTCTCGGATACGGCATGAGTTATCTTCTACCTGATCGCAGATTTTTGTCACCAAAATCTACAGTCGCCATTTTCTTATAAACGAGTTTAAGCGCTCGGCATGTTTCGATGAAACACTTTTTTTTACCCTATATAACATACAGAATGCATGGAATGGGCGAACCCTCCTCATGGGGTGTGTGAAAAGAGAGTTGAAAAAAAAGAATACACGTACGTATAGATATATATTTCAAATTTCCCAGCTGTTGGAGTCTCTATCTTTAACCGGAATCAAAAATGGCGTCTATATGCCCAGGGTTTCAACCCTTGCTATCTACCCCATCATCGCCCAGATATATGTATGGGTCGACTCTCGGTTCCATAATACAGAGAGCGAAGAGCGGAGGAAGGTATACCACGATACGAGAGTGAGTACCTCGTTCCTATACCTGGTGTACTCTTTGTTTTCAAGATCGTATCAACGTCTATTTTTCGGGGCGACACATCTGTGACCCGGAGGACTCGCTCCCATGGTTAGAGTACGCCAGTACGAAGAGAACAAAAAAAAAAAAAAAAGAAAAATGATACACATATTGTGCCAAAGGCATATGCTCCCATGGCATGGCTCTTTCCCGCTCTCGTTCGGTAAGCCCATTGTTTGTCATAGCGTGTAACTGCAGTTGGTATAAAGCGCTTGTTACACGTACTACGCCAATCTACTCCTATTTAGAGGGTGTTCAATCGTAACGATTCCAAGCTCATTTTCTTCCATATCGATCAGTCGTGGGCTTGTTTTGATAGGCGACATCTTCAGGGTGCATCAATCACTCACGATTACGCGACAAAAAAAATCACTGGTATATATGCTCATCCTTACGTGCCTAAATGAAGAAAATCACTTTCCGACACTTGTGGGGTTGACCAAATTACAGGCTTTAGACCATTTCACAATCGATTATGCATATTTTATCAGCGATATGCTCATCGGTGTACCGAATTTAGGCTACATACGTCAGAGTGATAGGTGGGCGTTTCAGGGTTCGTTCACGACGTCGAAACATTTCTCATACGGTATATACGTTATATTCGTCGCGTGTTGGTGCAAGTGGAGTTCGGGTTTAGAAGAAGAAAAAAAAAATAGTTTCGTTATTGGCTTGACTTTTGGCCCTTGTGACTGGCTTTAGGGTCTGCACGCTTCCGTGCCCCAAGATTGATACGGTTAGGATATCGATTCGTTTCTTAATTTAACTACCAGAAGGTGCAACGAACTCTTATGTTAGCCACACAGTCGAGTATTTTTCAAAGTCAATTGCATCTTTTTTACAATCTCTTACGAATATGAATTAGGAATCCACTTTTTATGGCAATAAATTGAATTCGGTTTGTGCAGCCGAAACTCGACGATATCGATTATACACCTGCCACGAACCCTGGATAATATCGGGTTGAAGTTTCCGTGTGGTGAAACGCATAACATGAGAGTTTCGAATCCTTGTCGCTTACTTATTGATCCTTTATCTCGGAGGTATTGATTGATAAATTGAGAAAATTGGAGGTACTCACCAGTCGTCGTTTTGGCTTTATTAAAGGTCGATTTTGCCCGTTCATCTTGTAATAAAGTCCGCAGGCATTGCATAGGTAGTGTCCCGTTCCGTCCCGTCGCCACAAAGGAGTCGACGTCGCCCCACAGTTGACACACTCGCGACCCTCTGCGTCGACAAGATGTCAAAGGAAGAGAATGAAAAAAAGAAGCTTTTTTAATCACCACAGTCTTTACTTTTATCGCCAAACCGCGACAAGAAATACCATGAATAATTTATTCAAATGGTTCTTTGGTCTCGCAGTTTGGTACGATGAGGAAAAAAAAAAACCTATAAGCCTTATATATTTGTTTTTTTTAAAAGCAGTCCCAATAACATGCAGACAGACATACCAAAAGCGATCACCAGAGCAAAGCGGCATCTTAGGCGTAGACAAATGGCGGGGGCTGGGGGAGGAGGGGGGCTGTAAGTCTTATCATTCAATGATACACTGATTATCAACTCTTTTAGACTGAGGGGAATATATCTGGGACTCGGGAATAGGACGTTTTATTTTTATTTCATCCGGAATCGGACATCTCCTTCCGGTTCATCCTACACGCTATTGTATATAATAGGTATAGAATGTTAACGTGCCAAGTCGAAAGGTTAATTCAACGTCTGTATAAGCGATCTTCTCTAATTAACATTTTGAGCATGATTGAGAAGCGAGGCTTGAGTTAATTGAAATTAGCTCCCCTATTTGAAGTTAATTATCGACATATTTTTTTTTTATAGACTCTGTCAGTCTAAAAGAAGAGGCAAGAAGTCTTTTACATTTCGAATATTCACAATGTCTGAAACAGCATTTGCATGATAATTTTTTTTTTTTCTTTCATTGTAAGACGTAGTGAGAATCGGTTAAATACTGCAGCAATGATCGCGTGAAAGGATTAGTGACTTTGTAACGGTGTTAACGAGGATAACGAATTACCATCGTACTAATATCTTGATTAATTTTTTGTTGTTTCTGTTTCGGTATTCTCTGATATATCAATCATTTTTTGTTTTGTTTTTGTTTTTATTTTTGTTTGAACCGTCTTATTTCATATCGCCTCTATTGCATTGAGTGCCGGACGGCATAAAAAGTCTTATCGATCCATTGATTCAAATAATTGAGTACCTTCCTCGTTTATGAGATGGGCGGACAGTTGGAGGAAACCCCTTCAAAAAACGAATGATATATAGTAAACTGGGCGTTAAAAGTAACTCATGAAATAACAGCGTCACTATACTTATTAACAACTTGGAAGCGTTCGAATTTCTTCCCAGACTCGAATATACACACCTTGTAAACGTGTGTATATACCCTTCATCTGTGTATCAGTGGAGGTAAATTACTCGATGAAGAATCTGATTCTTTTTTTCTTCTTCTTCTTCTTCACGCCTCAAGACGTACATTGCAGGGATAGTTGAGTTAATTTCTTTGAAATGATTTGAAAATTGCAAAATACTTTTGTAACATTAACCTCGAAGATTGAGGTTTCAGTTTAAATACGCTATTGTTAGACTCTAGACTGATTTTGAATTTCGACTCTTTTCGCACTCTAAAAATTACCCTAATTCTACTAGAAAGTTCACCGTTTCAACATTTTGTGTGCTGTGACTTTTTTTCATCGAGCTTTTTAGCCACTCAGACAATTTTATTATAGAGATAATAATATGTACCCTCCTATAATTTTTATCCAACCTGCCTACTGCACTGAGGAAGAAGAACTTTGTTTTTGTTTTTTACATAAATATATATATACTAGTATGTATATACTTTTTTTGTTACAACCCGTCAGCGTGCAGGTACTTTGGTTTGGAAGTATTTTCTTCTGTTGTAAGTCACTTAATTAGCAGGAATCTTCATGGCGTAAAGTCAACCCATTGTTCCTAGAATTGTATGATTTTTATTCTACGGCTCGCGGTATATTATATGCCTCGGAACAATTACCGCAATCATCGTATCCGGCATTTTCAACTTTTTTTTTTCACCTAGTCTTGCCTTTCATTTTACTTATAAATATACCATATTATATATTGGATCTTCAATTTCTCGTGTTTGATTCAATTTTGTTAACTTCGTATGTAGATATTACTGAAAGCTGTGAGAAAGCTTTTGAAGAAATGAAACCAGTTTTTCAATTAGGTATATAAAATAAAATTTTCTCGACGCAAAATTTTTATCCGGATCGAAATCAGCAAGTATTTGAAATTGATATAAAAAAAGTATGAAAAATAAAAGTACACAAGAATTATCATTTGCTGTGAAAAAACTGTAGCAACACCACATCAAAAAGTGCTTTCGTGTCGTGCGCGTTGTGGGTGCCACTCAAAAAACCAGTGAGCCAAAATACAAAATCGTGTGCCCTCCATTTAAGATATTGTATATTCATATGGAAATTAAATGATTAATGATAAATCATATTTTCGAATAAAGAATGAAAAAAAAAAAAAAATTAACGAAAGAATATAGAACGAAATAAAACACTGAAAACTTTTTATTTAACGATCGAATCGCGAGATCAGGTTCAGGTGGGTTTTTTTATGTTAAAAACAGTCAACGGAAAGGATGAATAATTGATAATTAATAAAGCGTTGAAAAATGAAGAAATTAAAAACAACAACCACCACCATCATGAAAAAGTTCTATAGAAACATCGATGTATAGTTTATGATCCATGAACCTCAAAGATGTGAGAATAATAGAACAAAAAAACAAAAAATAATAATAATAATAATAAATAACAGAAAGAACCCAAAAAACCTGAAAAGCTGTGTAATAGAAACATGAAGAAAAACGGTAAAATGAAAAGGAAAATAAAACGATTTTGTTAAAATAAAAATGTCTGAAAGTCCCGCTTACCGGCGGACGTTCTTGATTTGTTCCTTGGCTTTTGCTGCTGTTGCTGTTGCGACCCGGGCGAGTTTGGCGTGTTCCCGTGCGAACCGAGAAGTTTAGCGTCAGGACTAATACCGGGAACACCGGTTGTCGGGTGGTGGGTCCCTGAGAAGATGGTAGCGCCGTTGTGGGGATTGTGGGAGTGATGACCAGAGTATTGGAGATGCTGATACATGTTATAAGCGGCCGAAGGATCGTACTGTGACGCGGAGGTGTGGTGGGAAGTGGGATATGTGTCTCTGGGAGAGGTTGCCCCCTGATTTTGATAATCCTGTTGCTGTTGCTGCTGCTGTTGCTGCTGGTGATTAACACCAGTCTGTTGGTTTGCCTGATTCACTGACCCTGAAGACGATTGGTTATTACCTTCCCGTTGTTTCACCTGACCGGAATTCGACCCGTTGTGCTGATGCGGAGGCGACGACGCCCCGTGATGGTGTCCCAGCATCACCGACGGCTTAACGTCGCAAGAACTACCGGATGTCGAGCCGAGGGCGTCCTGGTGATGGATGAAGGCTCCCATAACAGCGGCGTGCGCGACCGCGGCCTGGTACTCGCTGCTTCCTCCACCGAGTCCTAGGGAACTCGAATTGTTGTTGTTATTGTTGTTGTTGTTGCTACTGTTGTTGTTGTTGTTGTTGTTCGAGCTCGACGTCGTGCTCGTCGTTATGCTGTCGGGTGTCGCGTCCTTCGGCGGCGTTGGTGGAAACGAGAAGAGGTGATGACCGGAGGCAGCGCCCCCGTGACTCGTCAGACTACCGGATGTCGGTGGCAACGATGAGCCCAACGGACTCTGAGGTTTGTCTTCGCCCGATCCAGAGGTCGCCCCGGTCGACGCCGTTGTCGTTGGGAATCCCCAGGGTTTACTATCCGCACTTGATCCCGATAACCACGGGTGTAGTACGGAACTGTGGAAATGTGGTCTGCACACTTGGCTACCGGCACCATTCGTCACACCAGCTCCCGACATTCTACCTGTAAATATACATGCGGGGTATTACTTCAGAGATTATACTCGATCGCAAAGTATCTACTGTGAGAACTTGAGCGGAAGATCGAGCGGAGAGTGGAGACACGAGTACCGGTTGTAATTCATTGTTTAGGGTACATATCTCGCCACGTATCTTACGCAATAAAGCTACGCGATAACCCATCTTTATTTCACTAGGCTAACATACCTACCGGTCTCTGTTTTTGCACAGTTACTTTATCGATAACAGCATACTTATAGGTAGTTAAAAACTACGTGATAAGAATACACGAGCCTGAAGCTAGCAGCCAAACATATCAAACTTCTCCTGAATAAGATCACACGGTAAAGATTCGTGTCTATAACTTGATGACAAAATTAAAATTCGTATGGCCTGATTGTCTCACTTGAATTGAATTCAGCACTTTTTGCGTGTAGCGTAGTATTTAAAAAATTACTGTTTCATAATCTGCGTTCATGATTCCGTGGACATGTTGAAGCTCTGTGTTGGTGTTAATTATGCGAACACACAGAAATTGAGAGACTAAAAAAATAAAATAAAAGGCAGTTTTAGCGTTAATCTTAGTTTGATTGCGAGCTTGAGGCCAGGGGATCGAGCGTCGTTAAAATCTCATTAAATTTGAATGGGAACAATATAGCGTTTAATTTGGTAGCTTTGAATTCCAGCCCCTCGTACCGAGTCTTTGCTTTAATGCAGAGCAAATATTGACTTTGGTTTGCGCCGGGTTTGCTCGATCGCTGTTTAAACCCCACGACACACACTGACGATGCGATGGTTGAATTTATATACGCGAGCATAGATAATCTTGTATCAATGTACGTCAGCTTTTCTATAAACTTTCATATGTATGAGTGTTCGACGATCGGTTCATACCACCCAGACACGAGGTAGTGGGACGTCGTGCCGCGAACTGAACTTCTGTTTTCAGCCGGTTCTGTGTGAAGTTGGTTGAACATCGAATCGATATATCGACTACTTCTTGCCGCCTAACCGAACCACACCTCCGCCTTAACGCAATACGCTGATAACAAGACTGTTTTGCCAACCACGCTGAATTATGGGTATTAATTTAAGCTCATACCCAGCTACCTCCGCGGTATTGCTGCACGATCTTCTCTAACTTCCACCGTACACCTTATACGTTATTGTAGTTTACGCAGAATGTACATGTGACTTATTACACGGTATAAATTATCCCCGCAGACAACAAACTTTCAAGATATATACAGGGTGAATTCCTAACGACGATACAGTCTCAAGTTGCAGGTTAGCATCGAAGAGAAACAAGCTTTCAGACAGTTCTGAGCCAATCTAACTGTCTGAAAGCTCATTTTTCGACTCTAGCCAACTTCGCACCGTATCATCGTTAGTCGCAAAAAAAATTGTACAAGCTTTCATTTGGTTTGCAGTAAATAACAAACTGAAAAAAAACAACAAAAAAAAAACGGGGTGAAAGAATTTTCGCGAAAGCGCATTATACCCGTAATCCTGGAAGCCAACGAGTCTGCAGTGCGACGCGACGCAGTGTTTCACCCTCCAGGTACTTTTTTTTTGTCATGTTTCACGGCAATTCCAACGAGAATATTCGTTTGTTTTTATCCTCTCGTTTTTTGTTTTGTTTTGTTTTGTTGAGCTACGAGGTTCTAAAATATTCCCCACGGTGGTCATAACTCCCGGGTAACGTTATCTGGGTTATATTTTTGCACACGTGGCTTATCTTCGTTGAGAGATCAAACCGCACGAAACAAATGAAAATCATACAAGTTTAAAATTCAACCAACATGGCGGACCCATTGAATTCCTCAGTGTCGAGAGTACAACAAAAAAAAAACCTATAATACAGAGTATAAATCATTTTGTCACTGTTTTAATTATCTTGTTCCGCTGCGATCATCGCAATGGTACGTTTCTTTACTCCGTTTCGTTTTCTATATTTTGTTACCATCACCGGTACAAAAACTTGACCTTCTATAGGTACGAATAAAAACCCCACGTTTTATCGAATGTTTGAAATCGTATGAGAATAAAATCTCGTGAAATATGTTGCTCTTTGAAGAGTGTGTTGTAAAACGCTTTAGCCTGATATAGATGGTTAAAAAAGTAAGCGCCGATTCCCATGGCACGCACCCGGAGCCCATGGAACAGGTTGCGCATCTAATATGGCGCCGCTTTTCCCTGGTAGCTGTTCTACACTCGACACGTTCGAGCCTCGCGCGGATAGTTTTTTTCAAAAACCGATTCGAACCTTCTCTTCTCTCTCTTTATTTTTCTCAGGTCTGTGAGGCGCAAGAGTTGCATTTGCAAAGAAAAAAAAAGAATGCTATAAAGAAATGTACTAAAGACTCGCGCGGGTTTGTGTTGCGACCAACACACACGTCGCAGTATTCTCTTACCCTGAGTAAAACATTATTTCTCGAAACGATCCGCTGTACAACCGATTCTTGAACGACTGTATAAATAAAATTCTCGTTGAATAAGTCAAGAGTGGGTATAAGGACAACGTCGCTAATTCGATCTCTTACCCCGCGTCTATATACCACCTTCGATATATATTCCACATTGAGGATATCTGCACAAAAACGCGATAAAGTTGATAACCGTCAAATATTTCAGCCAATATGTAACTGATCCTGTGCGAATACGTACCCATTTGTATAACTGTTTTGTATGAATATGAATATGTATAACGAAGAGTGGAAAAAAATAATGATACATATATGTATGCAGATATAGTTGCCGTTATGTCACGTACCAGATCAAGATAACATGATCCGATGAAATCTCTGTTTTAGGAAGGGTATAGACGAGTATGAGCAGAATCCTGCACATTGTATATAATCTTGTTCTCTTAATTTCTTAATTTCTATGACATATGTTTCTTGTATTTTTTAAAAACTGGTTTAGTCTCTAGTCAGCGTGATGCTGATAGTTTTTTTGTTCTCTAATTTTCTGTTGACGTTTGTTAGCTTTTAGTCTAACGAGCCACAGATTCGTAGGTCAATAATTTCTCTCCCTCGTACGAATAGAAAAGATGCGCGTTCGAGTATAAAACCTCGGCTGGTTGAATATACGCGTATATTCTAATACATACGCGATCGCATGCTAGCGACGAACCACCGGCGCCACATAGAGTTGATACAGTCTCGATGAAATAGATTTCGCACGCTGAAATCTATTGAACGAATGCGAGATCAAAGGCTACTTTAAATAATTGCCACCACACACACACACAGACTCCTTATACACCATGAATACACACTTTCGGTTTCGTTGATCTCTACACATATAGTCGCCACTCGAATGGTACATTGGCAATGAACACAAAGAACCTGCCTACCGTTGACAAAAAAATTGACAACCCTCCAAGCGAATCGATCATCCAGGATTCTGATACATGTATTTCAAAATTAGCCACTCTGATCATTTTTTGTATTCTCGAAGAACGAACAATGAATCAGCATTTAGTCTACTACCCGTTTATCTTGAAGGTGGACAGTGCGATGTACCCACATACGTTCAATGAGCAGACGACGTATAGTCTGAGGATAGTGACCTGCCTTGAACTCGGTGTGTCTCGTGAACGCCGGCACCTTAGCCCGGTATATAACGTGGAAAAAAAGAGGAACTGTGTTGAAAAGAGCTTTAAACGAGCGTTTTAACTTGAAAAATACCGAAGAACAATAACGTCTCGTTTCTCGACTGCGACTAACCCCTGAAGGCTTTTGCCTAATAACATGCAATTTTTAAACCGACTTGAGTGCCTCATATATACACTTCTTGTACGTTATCCTCGCGGTTATTCATTTACCGGATCGTCTTTCCACGCGGTATAAAATTTCTAGTGACAATTCTAATTATTGTTGAGAACTTGAAAGAATTATAGAAAATCTAAGGTGATAAGAAAATCAAAAGATCGTGTCTCGATGAAATTATGAGAATATAAAAAATTGAATAATCGCGACGATATTACATGTATACGTGTGACGTTCGTATGTAACAGCAGTTGCAACATTGACTTTGGCTCCGCCTTCGTTTGGCCCGCGTTTCCGCGCAAGATGGCGTCTTCTTCTAGAGGTTCGAGAGAGTATCTCGAATATCTGTGTGCGTTAGTGTAGTTGAGAGTTCCTCGACTTGAGACCTGTGCGATGAGTCCGCAACGGAGACTCGAAGCACTAACCAGCACTCAGCTACCAGCCACGGCACAGGTTCGTATAGAAGCAGGCCTTGCCCTGCCTCGCCTCGCCTTGCCTTGCCTTGCCTTGCCTTGCCTTGCCTTGCCTTACTCACAGAGCCTCGACACAAGCCAGGTAGTAAGAAGAGAAAACAGCAGGAGCATAAACAGTGGGTAGCTACAAGTACATCAACTTGCGTATCCCGCGTACCTGATACCTTCACCAACCACTATTACACTCAACGTATATCATAGCTGACACGTCGCAACTGAAGCTACGCACCACACGGCTTAATGATACAAAAAAAAAAAAAAAAACTGTCTAATTGACTTCCAATCGGGGAAAACTACCAGAAATTTGACGGTTCTAGGGAGGCTCCAGCAGGGCCCTGGATAGTTTTCCCCATTTCTACATGCGGGACGTGTCTTGCATTCCGTGCAGAAGTGTGGAAGGCTAGCCCTATTTCGCTTTAGGGCCTTCCACCAGAATTAGGACTGTCCGGGCCCTGACTAGCTTTCCACACTTGTCAGTCAGCGGCTTACCGATAGCCCTTATGACGCGGATCGGCAACAATGAGATATAGAAACCGATATCAGTGTACGAGGCATAACAAAGTAAGTTGGTATAAGGCGATGGTTCGGTGCGATTATAGGAGGTTATTTTTATTTCCCTTTCCTTTTTCTTTCCTTATTTTTTTATATACCCTCAAGCATAAGCCATCCTCTGCAACAGAGGCCCGAGTATGATCCACGCACGTCGGCACGAATCAGGGATATCGCGTTCGCTGAGCCCCTGAGATCTGCCGGACCGTATCAAGTTTCGTTCTCCTTATATACACGCTTTTTTGGGCCGTTGACTTGTTTCATCTCTTGGATTTTATTCTACTATCTTTTTATCCTCCCACTGTACCCTTTTTCTCTCTTTCTTCTCAGTGTGTGAAATAGCCTCTCATATATGTGAATTAATATCCACACGGTAAATCATCTGACCGTGAAGAGACAAGAAACAAGAGGTATAGAAAAATAATAATACTACTCACTGTGGGCGTAATGGGCGGCGGCGGCGTGCGCCGCTGAGGGATGGTGAGGCGTCGGTGCAGCGTGAGGGTAGTATCCCCTATAATCGGCCGTCGCGACGCCGGCCCCACCCGCAGACAACGATCCAGAACCCGTCGGAGGTTCTAGAGATCCCCTGGGCGGTTCGTACCATCGAGCAGAGCTCGACTCGCTGCTCATGTCCATTATGTCCAAAATTTTTGTAGCTTTTATTTAATCACCTTTTTCGAATAGGGTAATTATCTTTGTTCAAAGATATATACGTATAAAGTCGAAAATAAAATGATATAAACTCCAGACTCTAATAGATCGTTGAGAAAAAACAACGTTTGATCCTCTTCTCCTTGTTTAGAATTATTTAAAAAGAAACAAAAAATGAAAAAAAAGGGAGGGGGGGTGCGGGAAGGGGGCTAGAAACAAAACCGTCGAATATCTTCTTCCTCTTCGTAAGTCGGAATCTGTAACAAAGAAATTATGATGGTTTTAATTATTTCAACAATATTGATATGATATCGTCACCGTGATAAATCGCCCCTCTACAAATATACCATAAGGTATAGTCAGATAAGTGGACTGGCTACAGGTACTCGACATTCCATGAGGAATCCAAGTATAGCCTAAAGACCGAAGATAAGGCAAAGCTGATATATCAGGGTTCTTAAATAACGAACGAATAGTCAATAATAATAATAATAATAATAATAATAATAATAATAAAATAATTTATAAAATATATGTATGTGTGGGTTTGTGAAATGTGATTGTAGTCGCCGCACGCATCGTATAGAAGCGATATAATAGTGTAGAAACCCCGCCTAATTAATTGTGTAACCGGTAGCCACCGAGTACCTATATACACCCTAGATTTCCGATCTCGTATCTCTCCTCTAGGAAAATAAGCTTCGATAGTGATTGATGATTGTTGGTATCACTGGTAAAGACGAATGGTGTATACGTATATGTATATATAGATCTAAATCATTCCGCTATCGAGAATCAAAAGCTTATACAGCGATCGTCGAGTAATTCGTCGTGTGCATGCATGATATAGACACGTATACAGTCAACGATCTCTCTCTCGTCTCGATTATTTATTTATTTATTTATTTATTTATTTATTTATTTATTCAACTTCATTCCACAAGGTTCTTTAAACCCTCCGGAAAACGAGTCGCAGAGAAATATATAGAATTACTTTCAATCGGGATAAAAAATTCTCCAGAAATTTCACGCTTGCCTCGAATCGGATAAGAAAAAGAGCAAGAGAGAAAAAAAAACACTGTTGAAAAAAAATCTATAACAAGAAAGATCGATTTTCCATTCACCCAACTTACGAGATAAGAAGACAAAAAAAAAAAAAAAAAAATTACACCGGTTTATAATTTGGGTTTGATAAATCTTGGGCTTACCGTAAACGATATGCGTTACGCGCGCGTCTTTTTAGATCGAGATCTCTCAGTCTGACGATGAACAATATAGGTAAGGTGTTCACCTGTCCCTAAGTATCGCCAGACTGAATTTATCCCCCCGTACCACGTTTGAGATAACCAAAAAATTATTTATCAATAATCCTTTTGAAAAAAAAAAACGTTATCCAAGGTCATCCGTGACGTGATATTCAATACAAGAGACCGCGTAGCGCTTTATCGATACGATCGATTGAAATTGAGGCAAAAAAAAAAAGAAAAAAGAAACAAGATCGCAACATCAACCCAATTCAGACAAACGGTTCTGAGATTTGATTGGTTTAACCGCACTTATAATTCTTCTTTTTTTTTTATCGGGATTCGTGTGACTTTTTTTTATACTTGAACGGCTTTGAGAATTTCTAGTATTATCATTATAGCGAATAGAAGATTTGTGTTTGATTAATTTTTTTTTTTGTCAGCTTGCAGAAACGTGAAATTCAATTCTTTTTAACGACAAATAAAATACTTGAAAGAAACAACGAAAGATAAGATATTATGAAGCAGTAGCGATACGATAAGATTAAGACGTACATCATTGGCAGGAGTTAATTAATTTGATAAGAAAAAGTAATAAGTTAAGAAAAGAGAGAGAGAGAAAAAAATTTTAATCAGACGGTTTTTGGAACCTAACTCCAAATACGCGAACGTCGAGCTTTGATTTATTCAATCTCAAGTCTGATGGGGCATCGCGTTCGTTTGATAAAAATAAACTTTTATGCATGCTGACGTAAATTTATTGGCGATAAATTGAAAAAGAGAATTTCAACGCAATCTTATTCTCGATTCCGCGTAATATGTGTTATGAGGCTAGGAAAAAAAGTGAAATTTATGGTCTCCAGATTCCGATACCTTGTAGAATTTTTTTCATCTTCTCTAAAATATTTATTAGATACAGGTTTTCGATTGTGGAATAAATTACAGAAAAACGGAAGTGATGATTAGCGGAACAAGAAGCACCATGTTTCACATGACATACGATGAAAAGTCTCGTGTGTCCAGACCACACGCAGGGATTTTGAGATTTATCGAACGTTATATGAAACAGTAATAAAAGATCTCAATCCATCACCCTTGAGATATATCTGAAATATCGTATCGTACATTTGTCAAACCGGAAATTCTATAAAAATTAAATCGCGTTGGGAAACTGCAGGCCATTACGGAGAACGTATTAGAAACTGATGAAAAAATTGGAAAATAACGTACTATTACCAAATATGACTAATGCACCGCGACTAAATCACCCCGAGGACACGAGGAGCTCGAAGGCGACGAATGACCTTCCGGCATTCGGTTATATTAACGTGCAAGACCCGGCTGATAATTTTCGACAAAAAGTGAAAACACGCGTTAGAAGAAACGTAAAAATTCGTTAAGAATGTGTACGGAGAAAAATAATAGAAATTTCAATGACGAGGAAAGAAAAAAAGGAAAGACTCATTCAAAGGACCGATTTATTTGATTCCATGATATTTTGATTGAAAACGAAAGTATATCGATAATAAAATTCGCGGATCAACGAATATAACCGGAATTACGATCGTAGATAAAATGCGATAATTATAACAGGTTTTAAAAAACACTCTAGGCTACATTACATAATTGTGGATTTATAGGGGAAAAAGACTTCAATCAAACGTCATTGACACATAGCCGTCGAATTGCGTGAAGATAAAAATAATAATCTGCGGTAATCTTATTCCTATTCTTACGATATTAAATACCTACGTGAATATCAAATAGACGATCGGATTACACAGTCGGTTTCGGTCATCGAGTTCCAAAAATTAAGAGATTAAGTAGGCAGATTCGTACTCACCTATCGATACGACGCGTTTAAAACCGGAAGGGAATTAAAACTAAATTACAAATCTGAGATTTGAGAGCTATAACATCCTACTTCTTATCCACACCAGCGGCGGGGCCGAAATTCTTATCGAGTCCACCTCCACCTCCACCTCCATCACTTTCAATATTGGATCATGTTCTTTTTTTGTTCGTTTTTCTTTTTTTATCTTATCAAAAATTGATAATCTTAGCTACGTACTAAGCGCGCCGGGTGCTCTCAGAAATCGGTATCGATCGATAAGACGCGTTACAATTATTTCGGCTCCAAAAGTCTCGAAGCTGTTTATTTTTTAAACGCGAATCTTACACACGCCTCGCAAAATATAATCGAGTCGTATCTGACCTTTTTTTTAATCACGATGGAAAAATACGGTCTGTACAGTTCCTCGTATATCTATGATTATAGAATGAAAAAAAAAACAATCGAGGTATTGTCACGCACTTATCTAAGACCAAAATATCATTACACATATGTCGATCCTTGAATATAATAAGCGAATCTGTGACTTTGATAATGGCACCTGTCTCAAGAGAGGATATCAGTATTGTTGAAATAAAAAAAAATAATAATAACCTGGGGGTCGAAAATACTGCATTCAAAGATTTTAAAGAACTTCTCCCGGTTTGAGAAGACGACAGGTAAACCTCAGGTCCCTCTGGGTTTGGAAAGAGAAAGAAGAAAAAGGTCTCCAGTTCCTCGAGCTGAGTGAATAAGAAGAAGATAATATAGTGTAGAATATATAGAATGTATAAAAAGATAGAGAAAAATAAAAAATCATAAGCCAACAATGGATCCGTTGGTCTGTAGCATTCCAAAAAATTCTCTCTACTCCTCCGCGCATCTATACTTTTTCTTTTCTATATACTTAGATTTTGTCAGAAATTTAACTGCCGTTCTACATTCGCCGTCACTATTTTAATTTTTTTTTTTTCATTTTTTTCTACACGCTTGAAAATACTCTACTACCGCTTCTACTCTTTTTTCGACTTATGAGAAACCCTGAGACCCCGTATATTTCGGACCCCCCGAGGCCAGAGGCCCGTCGCCTCAGTTACCCGTCGCCCGGATCAACTGGATAGAAGAAGAAAGACAAGAAGATGAAAAAAAGACCGATTTTAAAACCAGAAAAAAAAGGGGATTAAATCTTCTCAGCTCGGGTCGCACGACTTTGGCGCCTAGCCGTTGTCCGACGGCCAATAAATACCGCGTGTTCTCTCATCATCGACCATCGACGACAATATTTCTCTGTGTTAAAACCGTAAGTTTAATTTTCCCAAAAAACTCAGGTTCACCGACCTTTTATCCCCACAAACATCGATCAATTGTCTTTTTTTTTAGATGTCGAGGGACAAGAGTTTCAAATGTCATTCTTAATGGTCGATTGATCATTTGCAAGTGTAATATCTACGCCAACTGATAATCAGTCATGAAATTAGCGCGAATATTGAATATATAAAAAAAATATATATATCATTTCCGCGGTTCGCAGAGGTCGCGATATCAAAAGAAAGTCGAAAACAAACGTTTAATCTAAATGAGTGTGCCAAAAAGAAAACGTATCTGAAATCTTTGTGAAAGCGGTTGATGATCGGTACCCACGCTGCAGGTTCATTCAATTTCTTTTACTTTTGTTGACTTATTTATACAGATTTTTTATTTACTTTTTTTCACCGTTGAGCTGTTTATGATGTCAAATCTCGTTATGGACTTTCTTGCTCGTCTGTATCATCATCTCGTTTAACGATTTAACGAATATATTACAGGTAGTTTAACGGTTATAATTGCCCCCTTATACACACGGAAGTCGATATAGTGCTGTAGGATAATATATTTACGACCGTAAAGATCATGAGGTATTATTTTTATCTTATTCATTCCTCCATCCATTTAAAACTTTCAGATCAATTTCGTTTTTTATACCTTATTACGGTAATGTGATTACATACAGTTCCTCTTTTTTGGTTTTAATATTGATCGAGGGTCGAATAAGCTCCTGTTTCGTTTTTATTTCATCGTTTTTACCCGTGAAGAGCTCAGTTCTCTTCAGAACTATGATTCAGTTCGTTATCTTCTTCGGCAAGTACGAGTATAGGACGCCTGGAGAACCGGAAAATCGTCCTCACGACGGTTCCAGAGATAAGTTTTTATCAAAAATAAAAAATTTCAGTCTTCTCCCGTTACCGCAACTTTTTTATAGCTACAATAAAATTTTGTTACCATGTATCAATATTCATATAACAAAAAAAAAAAAAAAAAATTGAAGCAATTTGAATTGCAAACAGAAGACTAAAAAAAACTACATCCCCAATATATTTTAATTGTCCGAATAATATAAACTATAAACTAGGTTGTTTTAATCTGTATCTCGATCCTGTGCGACGGTGTTTCAACTGCCGGTTATAAAATCGAATGTTTCTGAAGTTGAAGAAATAAAATTTCGATCACTGGCTTCTCTGAGACGAAGATGAAGCTAGCAGCCAAACATTTCAAGCTTCTCCTAAATACAATTACGAAGTACAGATTTATGTCTATAATTTTAATGAAGGCTCTAAAAGTATTCATTTTTCATAATAGCTTACAAAAATTTTATTCTCCGGTCTCTTTCTTTCATTTCTGCTGCTAACTTCAGTTTCTTTTCCCCGAGTAGAAGATGACTTCAAATCGGGGAAAATTATCCGGGGCCCTACTAGGGCCCAGCTAGGAACGTGAGTGAGGTTCCTGGCAGGGCCCTAGCGGGGCCCTGGTTAGTTTTCCCCGATTAAGAGTCAATTTCTATACTTGGGTCGATATCGTCAAAAGCTGGTAGAATTGTAGCCCAAGAATGAACACCGTGAGTCATAATCTGCACGATATATCGACTAAAATACTTCCATCTTCGTAGTTAAAAGTGATAATTATAATCGATGTAGATGAGAAATTTGAATCTGATGACCCGGAGTGTCTTTACAATGAGATGAAACTCGTTGACCGCGACGCTGCTGCCATCAAGCATCGACCGAATGAGATATTGTAGCGTACGATTATAGGTGTTGATTCGAGTCAAATCCTTACCTTATATCTCGAAGGAAGAGAAGAAGCGGAAATCCAGCGATAACGTAGATAACAAGTTTGTCAAATTTTTTTTTATCGTTTAACGTTATCACTAATGCAAGTTAGCACCAACACACAAAATATTTTTCTAATTTTTATTCACACACACACGTCACACAATTATCGCACGATCTGATTATTCTGTTTGGTCCAGATATCGACGATCTCTGTTACGTCCAACGTGAGACACTGTATACCAGTCCTTCCCACTCGTATCCTACACGACGATCCGATTTAAAACATAATAACTTGATTGGAATTTCGCAGATACAGACGTTGATAAAAACTCGATAGGTCGTTATCGATAAACGCAACGTGTGTATTCTTTATGAATCGTATAGGCTTGTTGTATATTATGTTTAATTTGAAACGCGCGCGCGCACGACTCGTCGATGCGGCTATCGTGGCATCCGGCGCGGAACTAAGGCGAACGAAAACACGGCTCGTAAGCTTCCCCACTTTCTACCGTTCGTACGTTCTCGTAAAGCTTCGGGTAACTGTGGCAACGCCTACGACACGGCCCCACCCCCCGCACGGGCGTTACTCTTTATACCCCCACCCCTTGTCAACGCGACGGTTAAAAAGCGAGCTTTGGAAGAAACAAAAGAGCTCGCTCCCTCGCACGGTGGACGAATATTCGTCGCGGTAATTGGACAACTTGGAGGAATTTAAAAAAAAAAAAAAAGGAAGAATAATAACGTTCTTTGAGAAAAACTCGGAGATATACAGGGTGACGCGATGGAACGCGGTCCGAAGTCGGCTGAAATCGAGCTTTCGGACGCTTCAGAGCCGAGATCCAACTGTCTGGAAGCTCGTTTCTAGATTCTAGCCAACGCCGGACCGTATCGTTGCGGGGAATTCACCCTGTATATGAGAGCCACGTGCCTCGCGAGAAGATTATGCCCGTTGATATAGCCACCGCTATAGTCCGCTAATCTTGATGGATCCATCTAGATGAGATATGCCGATTTAGATACAGACCCAATCTACTATCTAACATCTATAATCTAACCGAGATTTTAACAAAGTGTTCTCTTCTTTCAATGGTTACAGGTTGCTGCTTCATCCTCATTCACTCTATATCATGCTTTATTGCTTCTCTATACACACACCGTGTCGCCGTGGCGCTACAGAAGACATACAATTACGTACATAGGTTAGGGTTATTGGCGCGCTTCGCCAACTCGTTTCTATTAGTCAGGTACCTGGCTGCCATTTTGATATATCGATAGGGATGAAAGTTCTGATCAATACGAATCGATTTCGTTCAGTCAATGAAGTTTGTGTGTCGCTGAGTTTTTTAGATACAGCGCTTCATGACGTCTGCCTTTGGGGATGCTGTTCAGAATCCTTCTGAAAACGAAGAAAAGCATTAACACGGGACGCGGTTGTAAAAATGTAGAAAAAAAGCTCTACCGATCTGTGTCTATTGATTTTGCGCATCAGAGGTTATAAACAGAAGCGTCGTTTTAATCAAAAAAGAAAAGAGCGTCGAGAGCGTTTGAGGTTAGGGGGGATTGGATTTGCGGTTGGGTAACTGTCAAGAAGGTTTCATGCCCACTCTAAGTCTCACCACCGCCAGGTTGCGCTATACAGACGGCTGTAAAACTTTGAGCGGGTAAATTGTGGAATATACCTATCCTATTCCCCCCCCCCCTCCCGATTGTACCCCGGGTTTTCCCCACCACCGTCTAGAATCTTCACACAGACTTTCGGCGCTTGGTGAAGAAGGAAAGCTTTTGCGTAGAGGCGCGGGGTGGGGGGACGGACGAAGTACAACCGAACAATCTGTAGAAGCTTGTTCGGGTACGAGAGAAGTCCGTAGATCAGCCAATCAGATAGGCATACCCCCTCTTGCCCATTGTCACAAAATGGCGGCTCTAAATCAGCTTGACTCCGCCTATCGCTATCCCCCACTAAAAGCGCCTCTTGCGGCGCGGAGTGGAAAAACTCCGCCTATCGATTTATTTTTAAACCTTCTCTCGTTCCGTTTCTATACTATACCTCTTGTGCGCCTCTCTTCTCTACAGATACGCTACCCGCTGTCCGATCATCGAGCTCCGCCTTCCATACCCTCTACCCACTTTTAAGCTTCATCAAATTTTTACCTCATTCGAGAATAAAACTTGTTTCAGGATCATACAGGGTGAATTCCTATCGATGGCACAGTCTGAAGTTGACTAAAATCGAAAAATGAGCTTTCAGACGGTTGGGTTGGTTCAGGTTACAGTCTGAAGTTGGCTAGAATCGAAAAATGAGCTTTCAGACAGTCAAATTGGTTCAGGATACAGTCTGAAGTTGGCTAGAATCGAAAAATGAGCTTTCAGACAGTTGGATTGGTTCAGGATACAGTCTAAAGATGGCTAAAATCGAAAAATGAGCTTCCAGACAGTTAAATTGGTCCGGGATACAGTCTGAAGATGGCTGAAATCGAAAAATGAGCTTTCAGACAGTTGGATTGGTTCAGGTTACAGTCTGAAGTTGGCTAGAATCGAAAATTGTGCGTTCAGACAGTTGGATTGGTTAAGGATACAGTCTGAAGTTGACTAAAATCGAAAAATGAGCGTTCAGACAGTTAAATTGGTAATACAGTCTGAAGTTGACAAAAATCGAAAAATGAGCGTTCAGACAGTTAAATTGGTAATACAGTCTGAAGATGGCTAAAAGCGACTTCCAGACAGTTGGATTGGTTCACGATACAGTCTCAAGTTGGCTGGAATCGAAAAATGAGCTTCCAGACAGTTGGATTGGTTCACGATACAGTCTCAAGTTGGCTGGAATCGAAAAATGAGCTTCCAGACAGTTGGATTGGTTCACGATACAGTCTCAAGTTGGCTGGAATCGAAAAATGAGCTTCCAGACAGTTGGATTGGTTCACGATACAGTCTCAAGTTGGCTGGAATCGAAAAATGAGCTTCCAGACAGTTGGATTGGTTCACGATACAGTCTCAAGTTGGCTGGAATCGAAAAATGAGCTTCCAGAATTGGTTCACGATACAGTCTCAAGTTGGCTGGAATCGAAAAATGAGCTTCCAGACAGTTGGATTGGTTCACGATACAGTCTCAAGTTGGTTGAATCGAAAATGAGCTTCAGACAGTTGATTGGTTCACGATACAGTCTCAAGTTGGCTGGAATCGAAAATGAGCTTCCAGACAGTTGGATTGGTTCACGATACAGTCTCGTTGGCTGGAATCGAAAAATGAGCTTCCAGACAGTTATTGGTTCTGTTGGCTGGAATCGAAAATGAGCTTCCAGACAGTTGGATTGGTTCACGATACAGTCTCAAGTTGGCTGGAATCGAAAAATGAGCTTCCAGACAGTTGGATTGGTTCACGATACAGTCTCAAGTTGGCTGGAATCGAAAAATGAGCTTCCAGACAGTTAAATTGGTTCACGATACAGTCTCAAGTTGGCTGGAATCGAAAAATGAGCTTCCAGACAGTTGGATTGGTTCACGATACAGTCTCAAGTTGGCTGGAATCGAAAAATGAGCTTCCAGACAGTTGGATTGGTTCACGATACAGTCTCAAGTTGGCTGGAATCGAAAAATGAGCTTCCAGACAGTTAAATTGGTTCACGATACAGTCTCAAGTTGGCTGGAATCGAAAAATGAGCTGTCAGACAGTTAAATTGGTTCACGATACAGTCTCAAGTTGGCTGGAATCGAAAAATGAGCTTCCAGACAGTTGGATTGGTTCACGATACAGTCTCAAGTTGGCTGGAATCGAAAAATGAGCTTCCAGACAGTTGGATTGGTTCACGATACAGTCTCAAGTTAGCTGGAATCGAAAAATGAGCTTTCAGACAGTTGGATTGCGGTTCACAACTGTCTGTAAGTTTGTTTCGTAGCCAACTTCAGACTCTATCATCGTTAGGAATTCACCCTGTATAACAAACTCGACAATTTTTGTGGATCAGATCGATGCTCGATCTTCGAGGTCGTTTTTAGGCTGTTGGTGGGCATCGTTGATAATTCATGTGACAATTCTTGTCGCCGCTTTAGGCGGTTCGACCAAATGTAGATAAGATAAGAAATTCACCGGTCGCGGATAAAGAAGAAACGATGTCGAGAAGAAGAAGAAGAAGAAGAAGAAGAAGAAGAAGATGAAGAAGAAGATGGGGAAAAAAGGGGAAAATAAAGGTCCAGAGGGTTGCGAGCAGCCGAGAGTTCCCGCAAATGGTGAAACGCTACCCGAGAGAAATTTCTCTTTCCTCGCACCCTCGCTCCATAGTGGTGGTTCGCAGCGTTGACCCTCCACTATGCCATACTTGCCCCTGGGCGCTACCCTATAACCCGTCGTGGTGTGGTACGGCAGCGAAGCCCCTCTGATAACATTCTTTTGTTTCTTCTATATATATCTGAGCGGTGAAACTCAAATTTGCTGTAAGATAATAACTTTTGTTTTATTTTTCGACGGTTCGCGCGGAGGGAAACAACTTCTTTTTATCCTACGCTCGCGACAAGACGCGCAAACTTTTATTCATCGAGGGTGAAGAAATAAAATTCGCGATACCGCGCGACGACTGCCGTATCTGCGACTCCTCAGCCTCTCATTCCGTTCTTCGATGAACAGGTTTTTCGGAATAAACAAACGTGAGACGCGGACGTTACCAGTCTCCGCTTTTTGATAGTCGACTTGACCATTAATACCGTGAAATTATTCCAGTTAAACTGGTCCTCGGATGACAGACGGTCCCAGAATGAGCGGTTTGACGAACATCAAGATTCGGATACTCTGAGTGATCCGTGTGGACGAAAGAGATTAGGGAAAAACCTCTAAAAGTCAAGTATGCGTACAAGCGATCAGGGTAAAGTAAACACTGGAAAATTAGCGTTCGACTATGTTTTCTGGTAACCGTTTTACCCCGGGGAATACCGCATCGCTGCAGCCTTCCACGCTCTAATACGCGGATGATGATGATTGACAGGAGCCTGTCTCTTGGGATGCATGTTGGTGCATTCCTCAAGTTTGAGTTTATTTTCTTGACTTTTCTCGACCCAACGACTGCAGGCCAGTTCGCCAATTCATAATTTTCACCATCCACGCTTCTATACTAGTCTGCGATGGGCAGCACGCGAACATCTTGTGAAGATCTTGTGTAAATATTGACCCTACGCTCTGAGACGGGTGTCGACGGGCATATCTCTTGAACTTGGGGGCCTCAGGTATCGCGACTGTATACGTATATTGTGTATATGTTCACCGACCCCCCCTGAGCAAATAGAAAACGGTATCAAGACCAAAATTAACTTTTTGTCTCTTTCATTTTCATCCCTAATTAAAGTTATACTTCCGGCACGTTGATAAATTCACGCAGCAATTACAAAATTATGCAGGATTAATTCCAACGGATCTGGTAAATCGTCTTATCTACGAAAAGAACATCTTATGGGCAAGTTAGGGCTGCCCCGACATTAGCATGGCCTTAAAAAGGCTAAAGTATCGTATCAACAAGCAGGGAGACTCCAGTATAGCCTCACTAGGCCCTGATTTGGGATAAAATAACGCTTTTTGAAGTATAGCTTACGCCTAGCAAGGCTCTGGCCAGGCCTCCTAAGATTCATCATTTGCACGAGACTGTAGATAGAAGAATAATTTCTTTTCTCTGTCTTTTTTGTAACACGAAATGCCAACTGCCAAAGAGCGAAAGAAGTTGATGAGTACAGTAGCAGGGATTTGGAGGCCTCGGACGATGTGTTTTGGGAGCACAAAAATAAAATTCTTGCAACGTCAGGGCCCACTTAGGCTAAGACATTGGCCAGTCGAGTTTCCTGGGCCCCCGCCCGACCTGAGTAGTAGGTGGTTTTATTATAGACGCGTGTCAGGAACGTGTTCCTCCTGGCCGTGAACGGCGTGCTTGCGGAGTTGAGACGTTCACGCGACTTTACTCTCGGTTATACCGGATCGTGGCGGCCGGTTGGAACCTCCTAAAAGGAAGAGGTGGGACCTCCCCGCGTCCCTGTGATTACCTTAATGCACCGACGACCGAACGAGAGATCGCTGCCGCACGTATCTCAATTCGAGCTGGTCGCTTCTCACCTGCGTTGGTGTAAAATAGAAATATTCAAACGTGCGTTTCTCGGAGAGGAAAAGCGATTCGGTATCCGGGAAGAATGGTGCAGTACCGTGGGGAGAGAGAGAGACTGGAAATTCAAAGGAGAGAGGCCAAAACACGAGGCACGCACCGGAACACAGAATGTCTGAACACAAAGCCAGAGTCTAAAGTTATCTTGATGAACCCTAAGTACTACAAGACCTATTCGGAGATGGGTGGATGCCCCGGGCCCGGAACGGCCCTGGCCTCGAGTTGAAAGTATAAAACGGCGCGGAGGCATGGGCAGGGCGGCCACGATCCTCTGGCATAAAGAAGGTAGCCGTGACAGAGCCCGGGTAAATCCCGCAGGAGTGAGAAAGATCGTTCAAGTAGCTGATCGAGTTCGCTCGATAAGGGCGACGCTCTCGGAGCCTCGACTACGCCGTTTTGCACTGGCATAAAAACCTAGTCTAAGTCTAAGTGTACAGCCTCTTTCCACTTTTTTCTACAATGCTCCGCACACAGAATTATTCTGCTACACAGTTTTTTTTTTCACAGATTTCTCAACCCGATTACACGGCTCGGCTCAAAGGAAGACAATCTTTTTTCTCTTCTCCTCAACCCGGACAAAGTCCAAAAATCGTTTTGCACCAACCTTCGAAATTATTCTCAAATTACAATTACAACATTTTTTCTAAGAAAGTGAGGAAGTGAGGACATTTGAGGAAGTTTACGTCAAAGAAGAAAAAATTTCAACCGTAAATTGTTTCTTGGAGAAAAACTTATTGAGTTTCTCGAATTTGGACAATGGGGTGATGGTCAGGGGAAATCGTTAGGCAAAAGAGACAAATGGATGAAAATTAATGAGTTGGGGGTTAGGAGCGAAGGTCGTTGAAAAGCGATTATTGTATAAATTGAGCCTTCTATTGTTTATCGGAATGAATAGAAAATGAGTAAAAAGGGATCGAAGGGTACATAGTTTTATGCCTGGCTGGGCTCACGCCCAATAGAGTCCTAAAGTCGTCAAATCGTTGGGTCGATTTATTCCAGGAATATCATTCTTGGAAATTAGCGGTCAGTATCGGCTTAGGACTAATTGGATTAATTACTCGCAACAAAAAGAAAGTTATTCGAGTTTTGGAAAACAGTTTTCAGCCTTCCACGCGTACCCAGACGTCCAATAACGGGCCCGATACTCATACCTGCGCTCGATGCACCTCGGAGCCCCGCTGCCATAGGAGCGAGTGCGGCTAATTACCCAATCGTAAATTGTCAAATTTACTATTTAACCGCCCGGCGGTCTGGCCACGCGGGGTTACCTGGGTAATTATAATATGAATGGAATAAATGAAGTACGTTTGACAGTTTTCGTAGGGCGTGACGTCCGCAGGCACGAATTAGTCACCGAGTGACTGACTGACTGACGGAGGGACGGATAGGTACGCAGAAGAGGGCCGAAGGACGTCGACTAGCCGAGACCCACACGAAACTCTATACGAAAAATGAAAATCTATATCCCAGAGGCTAAAAGAGAGAGAAAAAGAAGAAAAAAAAGAACGTCATGGTTTGACCAAAAATTTTCAACCAGTTTCACCGTGTGCGCTAGGGGAGAGACGAGCCGTGAAATTCGGATAAGTCACGCGATTGCTTTGGTTCCAGTTTTCGTCGTATGATAACTGGATGCGAGTAGAGAAACGTTGAAGCAGGATCTTGAAGTAGACTGTAAAAAATGATTGTCAATTTACTGCACATCAACTACACGAAAGTCTTGTAAAGTTGAAAATTAAGTATCGCAAAGTGAATCGATATCCATTTTCTTTGAACTATACATCCATGCCAAATACGATATTGTGTATGAATTTCACAAAGTTGACCGTATTTTTAAATTAATTTGACTAAAACTTCCAACACGAAACATTTTTTACAGTCTACCGGTCAGAGTTTGACCAGGGTCAACATAAAAGTCGCATCCGTCTGTAGATACGGGAAAGCAGTTCGCTTTTAATCTCTATGAGATCATCTAAATGGTCACTTATTTGAGGCCTAGTAGTGGGTGTCGGGGCGTGTCGGTTAGATAAGTGCTGATTTTTTTTTTTTCTCCTCCTTCTCGTTTTGGCTGGAAAGGAAGAGAGAAAAAAAAACAACCGAATAATCAGAGTTATCTCAGCTCGCTTCTGGTTACGCGGTAGTAGGACCCCTTATCTCGGTAGGTGTGGCTAACGCGTGTTCGTCCACGTCCATCTGGAGCTACCGAAGATAAAAGTGAAATTTGTGTCAGTTATTCAGATGGGTCAAATGCCAAGAACCCACTTATCTTGGCCACACACTCGTTCGCCATGTGGGCCAAGAAGTCGAGAGAACAAACGATGATTGATTCGATTCTTCATCTTCAAAAATGAACTTCGGTCTCCTAATTTTCACCACTTTTCAATATTAATGACAAACCCTGTGTTTGTTGCCTGGAGTTGGTACAACTTCGTTATTTCGTGGTCAAAATTTTGTAGGGGTGGAAAATAGCCCTCGGCTACCTGAGTCCAGGCACCCTCATACCTACTCATCCCTCCGACGTCTTCGGGGACGTGACGTACCCGAGGACTGGGGGGTGGTGTCTCGACTTATTGTGAACGAGGCGCCAGGCTCTCGTGGTTAAGTATGGGTGTATGTCCTATACCCACCTCACCTTGACTCATCTTATATCCATTTACTATATCTTCGGACTTCGGTATATACGCACATAGAGAAAGGTTCATGAAAGTCACAGATAGTAGCCACTAATAATCGCTATCGGAATTATCGTATCCATAAATCATTCGGTTTAGTGTTGTCTATATTTTATCACTGGAATCAAATTTCTGCTCATTTTGGATACGATGAATCAAAAAAAGGTATGATTCTTGATTTTTATTTCAATTCTATAGATCATGTTGAAATCTTGACGGATCAACGAAGACTGAAACGTTTTGTGATGGATCCACGAAGATTTGAGTCGATGCATTTTATCATTCCGAATTTGTTGTAAGAAAAAGCTGTGTTCCTGTACTCGGGATCGGTTTTTGGGGAAAGAAACGCGCTTGTTTCTCTTAGGCAAAGTATTTAGACGAGGGTCTTGAAGTGTGGGAGGTATAGTGTAAGACTGACCCAGTTTTAAATCACTAATATTTACGAGGATTGAGGGTAAGAGGTACGTAAGTAAGTCGGGATGAACTAAAATCGGTATGCCGAATTGGAGCAACTTAGGTAAAACCTAAAACTCCGTCCTTCGCAGCTTAATTATTTTCAGATTTACGTAAGAATTACGAACCTCTAGAATCTTAGGAACCGAGGTGCGTTCTGGGAACTCGAGTGGCTCGATTCACCTGCGCGCTTTGTAATTACGCTCATTATCACCCGACTCCAATTTTCACATGCGGAGTAACACATAAGTCGACAGATTTGGATCGAGGAGTCGATCAAGATGGAGTCACGGACGATTGCAAGTGATTTCAATTTTTTTGTGAGAATATTTCAACGACACGACATTGACCCAGTGTCTCATCGGTATCGCTATAGCAGCTATATTCAGGTAGAAGGATTTTTACTCAAAAATTTCGTAACGCATCCGGTACGGTCCCGGTGTCTGAGGGTTTTTGTTTAAGAGACGCCCTGCTGTCACCAACCACGTTTCAAGTCTTGGTCTTAGCTGGAGCACTGGAACTTGGATCTGTGCCTTGGGTACGTTTTATGGGTGCCATTGTGATTTATAGAATACGGTTGGCAGGGAAGGGGAGGGATCGTAAAATAACAAGTCCAAGGAAACGTCGTAAGATTTTTTGTCTTTCTCCTTCAACCAACCTGACTTTTTGTCTTCATATTGAAGTTGGTTAGTTTTTTAATTATTGTTTTGCCAAACCATCATCGACCTCCCTAAATCATCCCCTGATTTTCACAACCTTGGGACTAAAGGCTGTAAAATAATGATTTTAAACTTCTTTAAGACACCGTGCGGTAGACGTTTTTCAAATTTTAGCATTCCGTACCGTAAAGATCGTCGCTGTGACTCTATCATCTTTTTTTTCACAAAGTTTGAATGACTGAAATTCTTCGGCTCAGATAAATCGTGGGACATTCATCATTCTGGCGTGATGATTTTAATTATCTATAATTTGACCGTGATTAGAGGCACGTGACAGAAGAAGAATACGGGCTTTAAATTCCAACCTAATAATGATAGACCGTCACCTAGACTGTTTCAACGAACCGTTTATATATATATATATATATATCTCCTACTTTTTTTTAACCACGTCCTTTTTCATCCCTTCGTTTAGAAACCGCATCGAACGATCTATTTGGCCCACCGCTGCAATTATCTGGTAGCACATGCCTTCCAGCTTCCGACTTCTCTGCATCCACACAGTTGTCTGTGTTTTTTAGTTCCTTCAAGCCCATAAGTCTTCTTGGGCCTTTTTTTTCTCTTATACCTCAACCCCTGCGTAGAGAAAACTAAGAACTCAAATTATATTCCCAGCTATTTGTCTCTCGGATGAAATAATTATGAGCTTCTATAGAAATGTTTGGGACTGTATAATCAGGGTCTCGTAGCGTCAACGAAATATAAAATTCCCTGACATCTATACAGGTTTTCTAGATTAAAATTCCAACCTAATTTACCTATGGAAAATAATTTTTGAATCTGAATTCACAAAAGTTTTTGTTACAAAATAAAATTGTAAATTTTCCCTTTACGTAAAGTCAATTATCAAATGTTAATTAATTATTGCGTTTCCGATTATTGTTAAATTTTGAAAATTCGCTATTTGATAATTGAAAGCAGCCTATTTTTCGCTCAAATTTTTCGACGAAGACGTGTTCATGTGGCGCTTCAAGAATAAAACTGAGAATCAAATTTTGAATCGAAAAATTGAGGTGCAATTAGGCAGCCTTAATTTAATTGAAATGGGAAAAATTTCGATTCTGATCAATTTCCAAACATACCAATAAAATGTCAATTCAGAGAAACTGAGGTAACTTTGGGATTATCGCCTGGTTTCGGATATTTTCGAAAATTGTACGAGTTTTAGGTGAAAAATTGAAAAACTTCAGGATATGAGCCCAAATTCCCTGACATTTCCCGATTTTCCAAGTTTCCCTGACAGCTAGCTGACACCCTGAGCAAGACAATGACCGAGAAGCATGCAGTGTGCAGTATTTGTTGCATGACTATTCATGGTTTGACGCGGTAATCGTACAGACACGCCCGTCGCGTACACAGCAGTATACGGTTTTGTCGTAAAACCAATTTTTTATAGTTTCTCGTGTTTTAACGATGCGATAATAACCGTTACTATAACCCACACGGTACATAATTGAAAATATTGTAAGACAATATTCGCGCGGTACTTTTCACTTCCTTTTTTACACTGTAAAACGTCTTTCTCGAAGGATATAGTTGACCAATTACCATACATTCTGCGCCTAATTCGCGACGACCTCACGCAGAGTCTACGTCCCCTGTTATCATATTTCGTGCTAGTTCCACGGTGAAAATTTCACGCCTGATAAGGGTCCAAGTGAAGCGAAAAATTGATCAGCGTGCAGAGTTACCGCCGTAACGCCACACCTCTGCCTGCTCCAGGGTCTTCCGGTTGGAAATTTGCACGGGCCCCAGCTCCTGGGTCGTCGATAACGAGGAAAAGACTCAATCGCGTTTATTCTGACAACTCGCGAAATGTTGAATGCAATCCTCAACATTGACTGAAAAGTGAAACAAGAAGAAAAAAATTGGAGTGCCGCATTAGCCCCTCGAACGAGCGGCGAGGCCCTCGTTACCCTCATTCCGAGATGTCGATAGGGCAGATCGAGCGGTCCTCGGGTTAAAGACAAGAGAGTCTAATGCGGAGTTTGAGGTATCCGCGTGCCCTGAGAAGCCCGTGTCGACGAGGTCGTTGTACAATGTGCGGAAGAGTGGATGAAAATCGAGACCAGGTAGCACTCTAATTCCAACGACTTTCGACCGTTTCTCTTTGTCAAGTCACGAAGAAGATCGAGAGAATATTGTACATGAGAAGAGAAGAGAAATATCTCTAGTGCTACGTGGTACACTAACGTACGGAGTAATCAGGTAATACGAACTGCTGATGCGCCAGCTTCATTCAACCGAGACAAATAACATCTCACTTGGATCACCCGCACTCGAAATTGAATCAAGATACAATAACCAATTGACGAGGGGATGAAAAGGACCTGTACGTCACAAAAGTATTGAGAGGAACCACAAGCACGTCTTTGAAGGTCAACAAGAAACCGTTGGCAATCATTGAAATCCAAATATGACGACCGCTGCATCGCCTTTTGGTTTGAAATCAGTTACGAGTCTGTTGAGGGGAGAACCAGTAAGACACAGACTATAGCTAGACTGTGAAGAACAATTCAGCCTCCTGTCATGAAAATTCAGACACAAGGAATTTTTGACAGCGGTAGGCAAAATCTTCGCAAAGTTGAATCCTTGCGTCGGAACTTGAACTCTCATCGCAGGAGACTGAATATTTTTTTTCGCAGTCTCATTTCCTTAAAAACTGTTGGAAGTATTTTTTTTCCACGACGTCTAATAGCGATTTTCAAAATTTCACCGAAGTCTCCCCTCAAAATCGGAATGTAACTAATTGTGCCGCAGAACGGTGTCGTGGAAAAGTAGATTTTTCTACCTCACTGATATTCTTAAATGACTGGAAAACGCTTCATGATCTGCATTCTGCACGTTGAATTAATTCAGGTTGATGGACGAAGCCGCGACTGTCTAGAATTCCAGATAGACTGTTATGATATTCTCTCGTAACTCAGTTCCCGCGTCAGAGTCAGTGTCGGTGGTGCAGTGTTATCCGGCTTATCAAATAGCATATATACAGTCCTGGACTGTCATAACGCCATTCCAATTAGCCATACGACGAAAAGTCTTATCCTACGTTCTGTATAATTGCCACGTAAATATCATTCAATCATAGTGACCGTATGCGGCTGGTTGTTCTAACTGTAACAGCTCCTCGGTTTCTGATCGTTTATGTGTGCAGCGGCCCCTTACACATGATCCTGGTATCTGATCCATATATCTGACTGCCCCCGCACCTCGAGGTAGCCACAATATACACACAGTTGAATTTGTTAGTTGGCTATTGTCACGCAAGACAATTACGCCGTATCCTACCTGCAGCCGCGGAGCAGGTACACTGTCTATAATTAATTAACGAAGATTGAACAAGTGTCTTTAGCCGATACTAATCGCTTCGATCCCCCAACCCAATTAATCCCCGCGGTATAATTTGTTCAATACAAGTTATTAAACTGTACAGACTATAAGAATAACTGAATTTATGGTATCAGATGATTCACAAGCCGCGTTTGATCCTCGATCATGACTGCGGATATTATCTCGCGGAATATCGTCGGGGATTGATTCAGTGACGTATATTTCCCTGTGGTTCAGCCGTTATCCGTATTGCTAGAGAAATATAAGTTCACAGAGCTGCGGGTTTCTCTCGGATACAACGTTGCGCCAGCAGCCACGGTGTTTGACAGATCGGCCTGTATATCAGCGCGTAATGAAATGATATCGGTTATATTCCATGCCGCGACCCATTACCAACGACGCGAAACTGCGACTGGAGTGAATTATGCATGTATCGCGGTACCTAAGGCCGGGTATAAAAGTAATTCATGCACACAGTCGTACTGCATGTTATGCGTTCACGGGCATATTCCATTCCTGCGATTTACAGTCGGCCACAGTTTGTCTGGTCACACGGACAGAGGACGTATGCGGAGTAATTAGGCTGATTTGTCGCTTTATTAGATCTTAGTTTGCCGTCTGATTGCGAATTGCGCCGTGGTCGATTGTTGGGCGACGTTCTATATCCACGTAGTGTGTACAGTAAAGCAGCTCTCGAGAGCTACAGCGGGTGTAACCGTCCCTGGACCGGCTCTAGGGGAGGTGGAGGCCCGGCGGTATATACAGAGGTGCGATTTGCAATTTGCGTAAATTAGACGATTGTGCCCTCTGGCTAATGGCCCGCGTAATCCCCAATAATTTGCATTCTCCCTTTGATTTATAATTGCCCCTATGCTAATTATTTCATTAATTCTCCACTCAATACCAGACACGCATCTAGCATGCAAGCTTGACATTGACACATTCTCATTCTACTCCTCGTGTCTTCGCACTGAGGAAAATGCTCATTGTTGTCGCATTTTATCGTTGACAAAACTATAAAAATGATCAATCAGACTGTTTGTTTTACTTATAATATGTATGGTAACTATGTATGACCAGAAATTATTCTGCATGCAGGATTCGCACTTTCAGCTAGACTCTCATATAATCACCTCTACGTAACAGAGACATGGACGATTAGCCATATGCCAAAGACCGCAGATTGCGTTTGATGGGACATTGAACTACACCCCAGTCCGAATCCTCTGGTGTTGACATCGGAATTATTTTATTGAGTCCCGGGGGCGTTGTGGAAAGAGCAAAAGCTCTCCATCTGTTGTCCCCTGGGCGTCCGCATCGAATTACTGCGAATTATTTATTTCGTCGCGAAATTTAGGGGTCATTCGCTGAAAGTGGCCGCGAGTCCAGCGCGTTTAGCGACTGTCTTTGGACCGCTGCGGGTTCCTCAACGGGGTTCACCTTGTATAGCGTATAGATAATGTTGCGGAGGGTGGGATACACCGGATCTGTGGTATCTCTGGCATTGAGGAAAATCGAATGTATGGAAAAGACGGAGGAAGCTGTTATCTTCGTCTTCTGTGAACCGAATAGAAATTCAGATTGGCTGTTTTTGAGGTATGTATACATGTATATGCATAGAAAAACGTGGAACTGTATACGAATCCATCGGAAATGGAATACGACATGCATGCGGTATAGAGGGAATAAGACAAAACCAACCAAATATATAGGAAATAAAGTAAGAAGACGCGGAGTTTAAGTCATTTTCCAAAAGTGGAATCGACCATCCCACCATCCCCCTCTGGCCACTCTATCTTACCAGTCCTCGCGGTAAATCAGGACACGGACTGCAGGAAAGGTCCACGGAATACAAAGCAGAAGAAGAATTACCATTTTGCCGAGGATCTGAGCGAGCGGGCCAAGCGACTATTTTCCAATAATTTACCCCGGGGGTGGGTTTCGCCGGTAGCGTGGTTTCGGGAGACGGTAGAATCGGAAGCGGGGGGGGAAGAGGGGGGTCGCGAGATCGAGGGGTAGAGGACCGTAGTAACCAGCTACGCGTACGACTGACACTATCACGGTCATAAATACTGGAAGTCTCTGACGTCACCCGGCCAGAGCCCGATATTATACTTTATCTGTGAACTAATTCCACCGACCAGATTTATAGCAAGAAAGGGGTGAAAAAATAGTACCCATACCAAACGCCCGGGTTCAACTCCTCCGTCGTGTTCCTCCCTTCGCGACTTGCGAACCCTCCCCCCCCACAACTTATCTCGCTAATGTAAAAGTGCCGCTGCGAATCGAGATTTTTTATTTTCAACTACCCCCCGACACCCCGTCCTCGACTAACTCAACTTCTGATAACACGAATTATACGTATATATGTGCAAGGAAAGATAATTTGTGTGGAGCAAGATTCATGGATACTGTTTTTTATGATGTAATTTCGAGATTGTTTGTAATCAGATTCTTACTCAACTGATCATTAAAACATTATCACTCGGCAGTGAACAGTCTGAAGTTGGCTGGAATGGAGAGAAACAAGTTTCCAGACGGTTCAGGACAAGATCCAAATGTCCGAAAGCTCGTTTCTCGCGTCTAGCCAAATTCAGACTGTTCAATCGTTGGGACTTATTCACCCTGCATATGATACGTTCGACGATGAAAGAACCATGGATTTTTCTTGTGTATTCCACTTTTTGGTTGAAAGACTTTCGAGAGCGTTTCGGAAGGCTGATTTATGAGGATCTGTAGAATGAAAACTTTGGATTCAAGAGAATTCAAAGCAGATATATAAGTTTGAAATATCAAGTCTATAAAACTTAGGATTGATGAAGTATCAGAACTTTTTTTACCAAGATTTAAGATTGCAGATCAAATCTCAATAAAATCCAACTACGTAATTCATTTGTATTTAAATCATGGCGATGATCGATTACGACAGTCTTCGAAAATCAAAACCTCCAGTTGAACCAAAAGGAAAAAATAAAAATGACAAATATAGGGGAAAACATTCGTACGAAAACAGCAAGTCGATCTCATAACCTTCTTCATTTCCGTTTCCATGTTATCGATGGAGTACTTAATTCAGTGGTGGAAATAACACTGAGTTTTCTTTTCCAAAGAAGAGCACAGATTTTCGCGCTTTTTCCTCCCATTCTCCGGTAATTGATTGATTGCGACACACAACATGTAGTATCGCAATATTTCCCTAATATCTTTCAATAGAATTGATCCCGTATGAGAATTATATTGCGAGATTAATTGAATCACATGACAAATAACCACTAAGTGTTTTCGTAACATAATTAATCATGTTTTAGGGATGAATCGCGTGTGTATAACAATGAAAGATGTCGAAAGATTAATCAAAACAATCCTGCCCTAATCTAAGAATTTTAATGATATATCATGTAAGAATCACATAAATTGTGTGCAGGATGAAGCAATGATCTCGATCATAGAGAATAAGTATCATTCAATATCGTATGAAATAAATTTCGATAAAACGTGCGGTTGAAATAATTTCGATTCGGAATCGTATACGTTATACGGAATAACGGTGCTGCAGCTGTAGGAATAAATTCCAAGTTATACGAGCCTGTACCAACCACAGGGTGATAAATCGTTTGTCGGAAGAAAATGCACGTTCCTAGATATTACATAAAGTCGGTAATAACCCCGTGACAACTTCGCGCAAGAAAACACCGACCCATGTAATTTGGTCCGCCTGCATGCACACCGCCAAACTTTCTTACACTCGAAATCTATCTCGTGCAATTTTTATCCGGGTTCGTTTTTGCCCTTTGAAAAATTCATAACTCGAGTTATGCGCTCGGTAGCGTCCCGGCATCATGGCCGCGGTGTTTTACCGTTTACGGTTTGACCCTGTTGGTTATATATATTTTTTATACGCTTTCGAAATCACGATCTTGGTAATTATAAAACTCCGAGGGGGGTAAACCGCACCACACAACGCTAACTGACCATCTAGATGTCGTTCCACTCTTTTCTACCCCTATACGCTCGTGCCCCTGAACACCCCGCGACCGGGTACGTACCGAGCCATAATATATCAGAGATATCAGTGTTATCTCGGTGAGATACCGCACCGCCCATACTTTTATATACGAACACACGCGAACCACCCCCGCCACCACCCTGGGACCTAACACACGCGAAAAAGGGAATTTTTATGAGAAATTCGCCCCGAGCTACGTTATACATAACTATATATACCGCGCGACGTATATAGGTATACCGCAGGCCACCCTACGGCAGCCATTTTCAAATTTACTCGCGGGTTTATTACACCTCCATATTTACTCGGGTGGTTCACAAAAAAATTCGCGATCATTTTACGTTAGTTTGTTGAACAATTTCTCATTTCGTCATCGATCTTTACGTCCTACTTTGTCTTTTATTCAGCTTCGTCTTATTTTAGGGTCCAATTCGTCTCGTCCTGTTTTTTCTTTCTCTTCTTATTATATATGTTTCAACGATTTACGAGACAATAGTTAATTCATATGTTGTCTTTTTTTCAATTTATCAGAAGACGAACTGAAAATAACAGAGTTGTGACGTCATCTGGGCCACTAATTGATACACCGGTGCACTGAGAGAAATTTATAGAAACGGCTACTAAAAAAATTAACAAACGATGAACAACCCTGCGACGGAGTTTTCTTGCTCATAGGGGGGCACGTGGTTGGGTTTCGTGCTGCAGCAGCAAGCCGGAGGGTATTGGGGTGAACATAATTTTTTTTCCATATTTTTTCCCCATTTTTCCATTCCATTTTCCCTCTTTCTCTTTTCCTTGTCATATACCGTAGATCGTTTCTCTGCGCGCACCCCGTGCGGATCTACGATCGCGAACGAGGGGTTGCGGACCTGGCTATGCGGCGGTATTTCACATTCAAAACATCCCCTGCCCACCACACACACAGTGTATGTGTACGGGGGTGGTGCGCCAGTACCACTCCCCACGAACCCCAGCGAGCGTACCATATCTCTGGAAGAAATAAAACACGTTCGGGGGACCGCGTCGTGCATCCCTTTGTATGCCGGTACGTACGTGGTTTGCGTAGCTTTCACGACCGAGGTAGGATACGTATGCATATAGGTATATATGGATGTCCGACCATGTATACGGTTTAATTTGTAAAAAATAATTTAACCGCAAAATTAAACGCCAACTTTTGTGTCCCCCCCCCTTTTTTTTTTGTCTCTGAAGAGATTATTATTTTCAGTCTCGACGGAATAACTTTTAATGTGAGAAAATATTATTTTTTTTTCACAAATTTCGTAACGGTAGATGAAATTAAACTGTCAGAAAAATTTTGTACCTTGACGATTCTGAGTTGATAGGTTTTTTTTTTCCTTGGATTAAATCACAAAAAAGGCAAATTAAAAATTTGATCTAGTAAATTTCACGATCATGATGACTACACGTGTCTAGAAAGAGACTGTAGAACTTTTGCGATACAAAAGTTATATGCACGTGGGATTTTTACAATTATAAGCACAAAATCTTGTGTTCCAGAAAATGCAATTATAGTGATTTGATTCATTAAACATTTTTACCAAAAAAAAGCTACAACTCAAAACTGCTTCTATTCTATGAATGTATAGTTTAAAGAACGTCCTGACAAAATCCAGGATCGTGTTCTTCTTCTGTCATTCGGTGAAGCGACCAAAGTTCTGCATGTTCAAAAGAAAAAAAATCTGTGGCCTCGTCCTGAAAAGAAATGTAAAATTACTCTAAAACCATGACAATATGAGTGAAAAAAAAAATGTGAGTGAATTTTTTCGGTACCTACCGCAAAAATGGCATAGATTCGGCTTTAGATTTCGTTGACAAAATTTCTCAAGTCTTATGGCTATATAAGTTTGTTGGATACTTTTGTAGCCTCTCGAGAACCTAGCCGCGGGTTTCCGCTCTACATCGTCATAATCGGGTGCGGAAATCTGGATCGAGAACCGATAGCGATTTTAAGACCCGAATATCTCAGATCACAGATCTTCGGGTACCGATCTGTTGTCCAAGAGCTGTCGAACATTGTCTCAGCCATTGTCCGAGGCGTGGGTCATTTTTCTGTCCGTCCGTTTTAAAACTGCGGAATACCTTGCAGGTATTTCAAGGCGCGCAGCACCTAGGGTCCGTCCGGACGGATCAGCTCTTAATCTTACCGAGGTTGGAAACTTGACCAAAAGAGTTGCCAACGAGGCTCTGCGAGGCCCCCAACTACCACCAACGAGACGAGTAATGCGAAACTATTGTTACCAACAAAACGGACAATGCAGCTCCCGCTGCTGATCCCTGTAAACACGGATGGCTTCTCCTAGCTTCGACACACACCCTCGCCGCGGGAAGCCGCCATGCTCCACTTCTCGTAATCTTTTTCGACCGTTTTCGCAATTTGGTTCTTCTTTTGCTTCTCTTTGAACAAATGTTTCACATGCCTGCACGCACAACAGCTACGATACATCATTTAGCGAGGAACCCCCGAAGGTGTTCGCGGAGTATCGAACACGAAGATTAACTTTGCCCTGAGCGTAGAAATAAGCCATAAAGATGCAGACGTTGGATATGAACGTTGGTATCGTCGCGGTCTTTGCATTACACAGAGGATGAGGATGGCGAAAGTGTGTATTTTGTACCGTGGATTATAAGACGTGTAATTATAGACACGATCATCCGCTGTGTTCCTAACCCTCGCGATATTGTAAAGGCGCAAAGATTAATCTCGGTGGATTCATGCAGTCGTTGGAACTTTTTTTTTCTTTATGTTTAATTCGTTTTACTCTTTCATTCTATTCATGCTTTTACGATATTTGACCAATTTTTACTCATCCCTGTATGGTTGGCCAGAGTCCAATTTACAATTCCACTGCGGGCGACAATGAACAAATACAGAGTTATCTGAAAATTAAAAAACATATTTTAACTCTACCTATATTGTACTAGATTTTTATTGGTCTGGAACACGAAGAGCTATTAGTTTTTCAAAAATACCATCAGATTTCACAATCTCTGTGTAGCTAAAAAAAATCTAATCACATAAAACTAGGTAAGCTATACCTACAGTAAAAAAATCAAATAAAAATTGTGTTCCACTGAAATTTTTGCGTTCCATTCAGGTCACAATTTTTATGGACCTGATATCGACCTAGATTCTATGGTCTTTGAAGCTGTGCTGAGGTTTTCAATTGTGTGAGGATTTCCAGCACTTGAGATCGAAATCATTTCCGCAATCATCACATAACGTGCAGTATAAGAATAAAGACTGATCGTCGGGTTCCTCAATCAATCGTCGAGGTCTGAAGAGAAGCCCTTGTAGCAACAGACTCATTGGGATCGAGGGTTCTATTCTGTGTTCGGAATTCTTCGTTTCCGGTATTAACAAAAAATCTATAGATAATACTCTTCTTTAATTAGGATATAACGAGCAGAGAAACGATGACATGGTAAAAATATCGGAGTATACGAGGTAGGTACCTAGAATTACTGCGATCAAAATTGCCACCTCGTTAGTGAATCGACCCCCGAAGGTATACAACTATTAAAACTTTCCTTATTATACGAAACGAATAACGGTTCATTTTACAAATTATGTTACGATACTCGTAACCTTTGTCGTTGAACAAAAGTTCGCTCCAATGGACGGGGATTACGCATGGCGACGCAGAGACGAGACCTTAAGGAACGGATTATCGCAGTGGAACGACTTCGGTCGACTCGCAATCAGACTACAACACGGCAATTACATCATTAGCCTCTTTGTCGATCCCCTTTCTTCGTTATGACCAACAAAGTTAGGTTTTCAATTTTTTCATTCTCAAAATCGGTCTCCGAAAACTCCGAAAATGGTTTCGTTGAAACAAAAATCGTTTCCAAGCTGTACTTTGCCGCTTATTTCAGTAGCGGATTAAAATATGTTGTAAGGAACGCATCGATCACCGACATCCTTAGATTAGCATTTTGAGGCTCGAGTTGTTCTAGGCTCTATTCTCGACGTCTTTTCTATCCCAGGTAAACCAAATGTACACCCGACGATCGATGGTAGTAGGGTCCAATTAGAGGGCCAGGTGAGAAGGTCCCACCAAAGTATCCTTCCGGCCTCAAAATCCGCTCTACTTTTACCTAATACTAGGATTTGGGTACGATTAACCGCCCCAGTCTTGCTAACGACCTGAACTACTTCGAAACATTAATTGTTCTTACCTTGAATTTCACGCAACTGAATCGCAATGCTCTACGCACTCGGCAGAAATTCGGATTTTTGTTCTTGTTTTTGGTGTTGTTGCAAAAGTTGATTTAGGTAACTGATAAGCAATCAATGGACAATAATTGAGATCATTGTATAGATCGAACACGTGATATCGCCGATTCCGGGTTCGAATCGAACCCTCTTTCGCGCCATGCTTTTGACGTCACTATTCAGTACAACAAGCCCGCCATCTGGCGTCGTCTGGTCGAACTCTTTTCTTACTTTACTCCTCCTATCTCCTAGTTCTCGATTTCGGTTGGAGATTGAGTTTGAAAGCTTTTCTGTTCAGTTTAAATAATTTTACTTCAATAATTGACAAAGTAAAATGCATTCCTGTTCACCTTTTCGAAAAATAAACGTCTTTGTGTTCATTGTGGTTCTTTTTTTTAATTCTCTTGCTTCTTCCGTTGCTGTTCACGACCCCGGGGTGGAATAGGTTTTTGTCAAACACCGTTGGTATGACACGTTATGTCAGGTTAAATTCGGATGTGACACGACCGCGTGTTCACAAGTCTATCGGTACCACATCTGAGGCTCTTATGCTTTCGGCGACAAGCGAGATACGAGATAATCTTCATCTAGGCTAAACAAACGCACAAGGACCAACCCCTTGAGATAAGCTGTAGATATCATTCAGTGAAAAATTTCATTGTTAATTCAATAAAGCTTTTATGGACGCAGAGAAACGCTTTGTCGACGACTGCGAGGTCCTGCGGGGACTCACGACGAATACCGATATACTCGACGTCCTGCGGGACCCAAGGACCCAGAGGACCGAGTCGCATGCGGGAATCTGCATATGCGGCCCACTCTCTCGCCATATTTTCAATTCGAATTATTTCCTCAACAGCACGTAACGCGTGTGTGCGCTTATAGGGGTGATTCTCATATTTCTTTTTCAGAGGCCACACCGGTTCAAAGGGTAGATATAAGATCTCTGACATTCCCAATTACAATACCGCATGGATAAGCTTTGTTTTCCCGCTTTTAACACACTTTGGTTCATTATCATTGTGATTATGACACGCGTGTTCAATATGCGTGCCAATGAGACGCGAATTTCTCAACCACGATGAAAAGGCGCAATCATGGTTCCAAACCAGTACCTATTCACACAGACCAGCTCAAAAAACGTTTTAAAAAAAAGCTATTCTCAAATTTTACCAAGAATTGCTTAGCTCCTGAACTGATGATTTTTTCAATCTTTATGGTACAATTGGTGTAATTTAGTAATGTTAGCTCTATTGGATCATTCACTGTAAACTTAGAGGCGTACAAAGTACAAATAAGGTGAAAAAGAGTGTCTAAGTTGAACTGCCAACACACTGAAGGGTTGAACTTCCATATTAATTTTAAACCCTATCAATTTCGCTGAACCATTTATAATCCATTTCGCCCCGATGGTCAAGTTTACTCGAAATTACTGAAGGGGGTACATACACCTTCAAATTTGAAAAACAGTCAAAACTGTCAAAAGTAATTTTTCATATTTTAGAATGGTTTTCACACGATTTCAGGAACACATTTTTTCTTGTCTATGCACGAAATGAGATCTACCGGTGGACCGACTTCAGTTTTTCTGGTCTCACACTATTCAGTAAAGAGGCCTCCTCGAAAGGACAGAGAACTTTTTGATTCGATCAAAATTGTACCAGATATTCAACATTTTCTAGAATAAAATAACGTTTTTCTGTGATAACTCGAGTAAAAATGAACTTATGAAAAAGTTCTCTGCTCATATTGAAAAGGCTTCTTTACTGAACAGTTTGAGACCAGAATAACTAAAATCGGTCCACCGGTAGATTTTATTTCGTGCATCATAGACAGAAAAAAATTTATTGCTAAAATCATGTGAAAACTATTCAAAAGTCTCGAAACCCACTTTTAGCGGTTTCGATTTTTTTTTCAATTTTGAGGTTTACATGTTTTCACATTGATCAAAAGTGTCGGAAAAATCCAATCCAAAATTATTACGAAGACTTGAAGTACAACGATCGGAAAAAAATTGTCTAGCCTGTAGAATAATTAGTCATTGAATTGGTTAGACGCGGAGAACCGGTACCGAAATTGATCGCAGTGCAGAGATACGATTGTGACGCGTTGGGTTAATTAATTGTAATCTAAATTTTAACCGGTGCTCATAACCACTTATTTGCCCCGCACCGGACGCATTGGTGCAGTGAAAACATCGACAGGGTTAAAGGCGCAGTCAATTTAACGAGGTTGTCGCTGACGAAATCTGAGATAGCTTAACCGTTGTAGATTATCTGCGGATCTAAATCTACGGTAAATGATATTTGACCACGAAATTTCCCGTGCCTATCCTCCGCCATCCGCCATGCGCCTGAATCTCAGCTCGTGCGCACTGAGGTAGCGGGAGACAGGGTGCAGGGCGAGTAACGGGGACCACGAACTCCTCCTGCGGAAAAAAAGGATGATGGAAATAGTAGAGGGGTGCGTAAAACGCATAGCGCAAAGGGATGCAGATGAGATGTTATCGCCCACGGTGCGCAATCGCGAGCGATCTCCCAGTCCCAACAATACACGGTGTTCTCTTCTGTTCCTGAACACTTGAACGTCCGTATGCGGTACAATGCCTCTAAATCAACGACAGCTGCCCAACGCTCGCGCGCTCATATTCAAACGCGAAAATATTAATGTCTGGTTTTTAAAAATGCGTACAGAGAATTCTCGGTGGGAATTACTTGTCATACTCGCGATTTGATATTCCGTCATTGCATAGAAAATCGATGTTTTTGCTTCTGGAAACGAAGAGGAGGATCAGAGAAAATCGTCTCCTGGATAACGGAAGTTTGGGACTCGTGGAGGGTGCGACCGAGAGAAAGCGGGTCCCCATGGGGCCTGGTAAAAAAAAAATGTGAAAATCCGCAGATCGGTGATTCGCGATAAGTGAAAATACAGCTGCCCCGCAGTTTGTGGTCACCCTGTATAGATGGTAGGTAACGATTGGACCCCCACATATAACATATTTTGACTGAGGCTGCCCGTAATTTGGTGAGCATTGTCGCTTTTCAGGCTGCAACAATGGTTTGAAAATCGTCGTGCGCCTCCAGTCTTCGATGTCGTTCGCTTTGCTCGCTCGTAAAGTCTCCATTCGGGAAAAATGGTAACCTCTCGCGTACCCATTTATCCATTATAGAAATTTGTTTTCAGTTGTTGTTACTCGGATCGTCACGGTCCATTCAACAGATGAATAACCCCCGTTTTACAGTAGTCTCTCGATCTCTATACTACATTGAAACGTAAAGAAAACGGTTTTAGGTTCTACTCATACGTTACTCGAAAGGACGTGAAAACCTTGACAACTTTTTATCCCACATTTTTACATCTTTCTTTTTTAATCTTTGAAAAAGAGGTTTCGGGTGAATCTTGGAAGCAACCTGGAAAAAGAACTGACATGGCATTATAGAGGATAAACTACAAATTTATACACTTTAATTAGAAATATGAGAAGTAAAATCGCTTTCTATAAATATACGAATAGTGATAGAATTGGAAACGAGCTTCATGTACGTTTTGAAGTTGAATTATTCGACGATGAATTGTGTCAACGTTTGCAAAACAGTTACGAAACCCTCCATGGTCGCATTTCTCTGCGATTCCAGGATTATATTGTTTTACTGAACGAAATTCTACCAGCAGCAGTCTTTTTAAACGGTCGCTGTAAAAAATCTTGCCTCCACAAATCGGACCAAACAGTTATAGAACATCCTTCGAACATTGTGGGATTTTTGATAAAAGTGGTCATGCTGGAAATCTAAAGACAGTTACATTTTCATATACTAAAATAGTCAACATGTCAATTCATTTGTTGAGATAGAATCATTTCACTATACACTTCAAACTTTTGTGGACGGGTCATTTTGACCAGTGTGGCAATGAGGGGTCAAATCTATTAGTAAAGACTTTCACCTCCAAAAAAATATTCTGTCGCAACAAATGCAACGAGACCATCGTCGATTCGATCATGAATTACTCAAACCAAATGAAAACCACATTTTGAAAATATTAACAACCTCAAATCGATGTACAAACTATTGAACGGTACTTCCCGCGAAATGGTATCAGGTATCTCAATATCACAACCACAAGTTGACCGACCTGTCATTCGATTTAGTGATTCCGAAAATTCATATCAAATCATGAAAATTTACCGAGTTTCCTGATACCGTAATCCCATGCAGAAATCGCCTCTCATTCGGGGAAAACTATCCAGAGCCCTTCTAGGGCCCGATCAGAAACGAGAAAGAACGTTACGTTCCTGGGAGAGTCCTAGAAGAACTCTGGATAGTTTTTCCTATTTGAAAGTCAGAATTTCTATAACATGAGAATTACATCACTTCAAGAAATAAAGGGTATACATATATCCCTTTCCGATATGAATTCGACACTATAGCTGCTGATACCGTGTTTGACTTTCTCAGCACCATTTGACGCTGAAGCTGGATCCCAAATTTTGAACAGTGAGCTTCGGTACCAAATATGAAACCTCCCTACATGTCCGCTCCGTACAAGTATAAGCAGGTGAGAGTAAAAAATCGCCGTGACCATATTTGTCGCATCGGAATACCGGCCATTAGAGCCATTCTTTCTTCTTGGAAAAAGGGACGCAATAATTCTAAATCTGAGGATAAGCTGCGTGGTTCCCGGTCCCAGCCACCCGATCGCGCAGACCGTGCCCGGGATGTTCGTCGAATGTTAGAAAATCTATCATAACTACGCGCGTTCATCCTCCCAGTGGTAGCTACGGACCGACGGTAGGAGGTCCTGTCGCGTCCTGGGGGGGCTCCCGGACGCCCGCCTGCACGAATATCAATCTCACCACCACCGGGACCAAAAACTTCCCTAAACAGCCAATGTGTCCAGGTACCGACCCACCTGACCACCCACATTTCGCCCATGAGCTTTCGTAGCTCGAATCTTAATGAAATTTGAGCGTACAGAAGGTGGTTGAGAGAGGTCGTTGAGCGAAGCCTCGAGCCAGTCGATATTGGCCACTTGTTAGTTAAGCCTGGTGGCCGGTGGTACCGGTGGATAAAAATCGTTCGAATCTTAAGTTAGCCTGCAAGGATCGTTGTCAGTGATAAATTAGTGGTTGGTAGCCACCGAGAGACCCTTGTCACGTACGTTTTCGGGGTAGCGGCATGAATGACCGGCCGTATTCGGGCCTGGAATGTTTTAATAGGCGTCCGACTCTCTTCCCTTGGGAGACCATTCAGGAATACAACGACCATGAGGAATTCAGATTGATCGTTAAACAGAAACACAGAAACTAGTAGAGCTCCGATTTATCCCTTAGAGGAATAAATATCCGTCACCCTTGATGAAAATTCTTCAAAATTAACGCCATAAAAATACTTGACACACCGAATCGCGTCTCTAAATGAAACGCCAAGATGGAAAATGAAGATATTTATCTACCGGTCCGATCGATAGTCATTTAGGGTTTACCCGAGGATCGGATGGTGACATTGATTAAATTTGTAAAAGTTGTACCAGGGTCCTCGCGGTCCAGGTCCTGCCTGGGTTTGGCTTGTTTATTTTTATTTATTTTCTCTGTTCGGACAGGAAAAGGGTGTGCCTAGCAGTAGCCAAATGGGCCTGGCTAAAACCCTACCGAGATGGATCTGATTTTCTCCGTGGTCCTAGGTCAGGTCAGGTGAGCCGAGTTTCGGGTTTGGCTTAGTTTAGGTCAGAATGCGTGAGGACGAGACGGGTTGAGTTAAATATGGGTGTTCCCCGTGGATAACAGGATGTCTTCTGATTGCCCCTTGTCCCAGAGATTATCTGCACCGAGCGCGTATTCCGGATTTTCAAATATTTGCATTTTTAATATCACCCTCGATGCTCAGAGGGTTATATCCTGCTGCCTGCCACCACTCGACACTGCGTGTAGGTATAGACGGTAGCCGAGGATTCCACTCTGGAGATTTGAATCTTGTTACGATTCGAACGAATAAGCGGATGTCAACATGAATACAGGACTAGGATCAGAGGATTACGATTTTATAATTTTCAAGCTTTTTCTTTCGTTTCTTTTTCGGTCCTTTCTCGTTTTTAGTCTTACTTAAGTCGCCTTATACGGGCCACAAACACGTGCAACTGCACACCGCGTGATCCACCTCACTCTCTAATTCAATATCATCCAGTCAAACATTTCAACAATAAATAACCCATCGTCTGATACACATTGACGGACCTTGGATAGAAACGACTGTATTATTTTTTCAAAGTCACATAAACTATAGTTTGGCCATGGCAGTTTCAGTCATTTTCAACAATTCAAAAAGCGAAAAAAAACGTTTAATGAAGTCTGATTTTTAAAAAATTAAACTTTCTAATTAAATTATTGACGATTCGTGTAGCATTCGAGAAGGCCATCAAAAATTTGTGTCATTTTATATATTTGGAACTGAAACTGCGGCTTGTTGGACGTAGCTGAAATAGAAGATATTTTCTCCCATTAATAATTAAATTAATTGAATAATTAATTCATTAAGAAGTAGAGTTCGAATCAATGTTGTATTATTGTATTCAGTTTCATTGAAATTTCTACAGATTTGTAAACGTACTTTCATGTAAAAAGAATATGTGCAAATTTGGTAGAAATTGTTCCCTCGACTTGACATCATCAAATTAGTGAATCAGTCGATCCAATAAGTCGATTCAATGGTATAGCGAATTTGCAAAATTACCTGAATTCTTTTTTCGAGCTTTCTTCGATATAAAGTTTATTGCATTAAATCGTTTTTCAGTTTCCCACAGATAAGAAGATCAGTTCTCAGTTCCCTCTCTCGTTTCTTTTGTTTGCTCAAAGATTGTCTGAAAATTATCTAATTAAGAAAAAAAAATTGTGATCAGGAAACTTGACGTTTTGTCCATTTTGCCCCTATTTTTACTCCATAAAATTCCGAACAAGTTGGTACATCAAATCTCAAAACTCAACTTCGACATTACGACAAAATACGTCCTATAGTTATGAAGCTGAAGCCAGCAGTAAAAAAATTTTGAGCTTCTCCTGAATAGAATGACGCTGTACAAATTCATGTCTGTAATTTCATGAAAGTATTTGCTTTCCATAACGTTCCACAACATTTCGTTATTTCGGCTCTCATTGTCTCATTTTCATTGATTTCGAAAATTTTCGGCGCCGGTTTCAAATTTTGCTAAAGTTTCCTCTTCAAGGCACATTATCGCACCCTAGAATTGGGATTTTGCATCGTATTTAGTTACACGCGATTAAATTCCAGCGCTTTTGCTATCATGGGTGACGTCACAACGTAGTAATTTTCGATCCGTTGTATATCCTTCAATTTTGTTTCCATTGAGAAAAGAAAAACATATGACCTAACTAGTTTTTTGCAAACTACTAATATATGAATTTTGTTAAATACGTGCAAAATCCCAATTACGCAGACTTTGAATCCCAGAGATTGTCAAATTACGTTTGAAATTGTATATCGATCATGAAATATGCAGGATAAAATCACCGCACAGGCAACTGATTTCCTATCGGTCTTTAGTGCCTCCTCGATCGATCGAACCGCGTCAGAGGGGCATATAACTTCCCTTTGCGATCTAATTTGGGTAATTGAACCTGTGGACTCGAGATTTCTCTACCCCAGTTACGTATGTCTACCTAATAGACACACAGCCACCGGGTCTAGAACTCTATAAACTGTGAAAAAGTTTCGGGGTCGATGGAAGGACTCCGCGGTTTACAGTACACAGAGAGCGAGCGGCACTCCGTGGAGGAATAGCAGCGAGACCCCTTGACCACGTCAGCGTGGGCTCACCGTACGGGCAGGCAGACCGACGGCAGAGGGACTATGCAGATACGTTCCGAGATACGCTTCAGAAGCAGCCTTGCCCCCATAGATAGAGCAGATATCATTCAGCTAGCCTCCTCACTAATTCCATTCATTCGGTGAGCCCGGCCCGCGCCCGGTGGGGCTTATATGCGCCAGGATCCAGCGCCGCGCTGTCACGAAACCTGCCTCCCTCGCGACCCCGAGAAATAAGATATTGATGCTCACGCGAGACACCAGCCTCCCTACCCGGTGCGAGGAGATCGTCGACTTTTGATCTTCCTACTTCACGTTCTGCAGTCTTGAGACGTTTCCCTTCGCGAAATTTATGTTTAATTGACGACTAAAAAACAAATAATGATAGAGATATTCGTGTGACAGGCGAGTAAAGTAACTGTTTTTGGACGAGGTTATGTTTTTAATACGACCCTGAGGCAGAACATGATCCTGGCCGATCAGTTAGTTCACGCGCACGCCCCATACAATATTATTTCACAGAGGGCATGGTAGCCTACTTGGACGCCAGTTGAGAATCTCACGAACTTCAGATGACAAATGCCGTAAGAATTCTTTTTAAGGCAGTCCATAAGTTAGCTGAAAGAAGTGCCACTCGATGGATAGAAAACAGGCGTCAAAAAGTGACTTTTTAATGCCTATACGCCACGTTTTGGCCCGCAAAAAAACGTGCGCAAGCAGCTTTCGGAATTGCAAGATGTACCTGCGTGAGCAAGGAATATTCCGGGATGGTATATCCCCATAATCACTGTTTTGGACTATCTTTTTTAATTCCGCAATTTTGATGGCAAATTTCTAACTAGAAATCGGCGAATTTAGCGAATTACCACGCGGGGTGGGGGTCAAAATTCCGAAAGATCAAAGAGTCGACGGGTCAAAAATGCCAAAAATCAAAAAACCGAAATGAGAAGATGTAGAAAGGCTATAATTCCGAAAGTCTATTGAGACGTAAAATGAGACATCCGAAAACAGAAGTGCCGAAAAAGATTCTACCGAAAAAAAATGTCCGAATGGGCAAAATTACGGCCAGCCAAATATCACAGAGAACACTTGAAAAAAGCCTAAATTTTCGGTTTAGTGACCTTTCGGCAAAATGGCCTCTCGGTGGATTGGTTATTCGGCTCATTGACAAGTCGTCGGATTGAATTTCGTGTTTCTGAATTTTCGTTACTTTAAAATTCGTATCTTTAAAAATTCGGCATTTTGACCCGTCGACTTTTTGGTCTTTCGGAAATTCGACCCCCACTCACCACGCGAATCAAATAATCATATATATCATATTGGGTTTCGGGCCAGATCTTTACGCACTCAGAGATGTGTTCGAAATTTCATGAAATGTTTCATTTTTTGAGGCGAATTAATACATCCGATCAATGGGTTACGCGACGAAGTCACGTTAAACGCATTTTCTTCTTGATTTTTTCGGTTCTTAAAAAATCCATAAACTCTTACAATTCTTGATATTAAGATTCGCTGATTTATTTACTTGTTTGAGGCGAGACCATTTCGAACAATCTCGCGTTTGGGTTTTGCGACAACTCCTCTTCTCCAAAAATGACGTGTCTAAAAGGGGTGAAGACACTTTCGAAAACTGTTCAACATTCGCAATACGATAATCTTCAAAAATCGACAATCTTGTAGTCACATGATTATTTCATGGGGCTGTTAGCAAAACTCTATAAAACATTTTCGAAATCAAACGAAATACTTTCGGACTAAATAAAATGAAATTTCGTCTTGAACCCTCCGAAATTCCGAAATTCTTCAGATGTCTTCCAAGTGGAATGAAATGCCATGAAAAGGTTCTGCCATATTTCATTGGCGTGTTGGGACACCACCGTTCGAAGTAGTTGCCCCTCGCTAGTTCCTACCAATTTCCAAAATTGACTAATTGAAGAAGCCCGACCGTTTAATGCGAAACCGTAACCGCAGTTCCGCGTAATACGGCGATACTGCGGAACGTTGGGTCTCGAGGGTGTTGCGGTGAAGGTAGGAACTCGCGGTCATGACCATTTTGTCAGCTACATTCGAGGCCAGATGCAGTCTGAATCGGTTTCAAGACTCCAGGGATCGTTTCGGGCGATAAATACACCCTGCGGATCTCATCTGCGAGGTCAGGAAACAAAAGCGATGTACACTTGCAACTGTGTAGTCGACGGAGATGTAAACTCGCCACTGTAGTACCTATGAACCCACCGACGTCGCAGATGTTGCCGCGCAATTACAGCGCAATTCGAGGTTGTGCTCGCCGCGGGACGCCTCTGGGGTGCGAACCACGCACTTGTTGACGGGAATTAAACCCCGAATGATTTAGAGGAAGCATCGAGTCCGACCATCTGGAGACGCGATAACGCTCTGAAAATTTTTAACCGGCAAAAACAGAAGAGATAAAAAATGGTGGAAGAGAAGCTGAGGTCAGATAGGTTCGGTGAACTCGTTTCTCATGTGTCGTTATGCCGCGGTGCTGTAGACGCGGAAGTAAATAACCGTTTCGTTATATACACGAAGCGTGCTTTTCGAGAGATGAGAGAATATAATATATCTGCAGGCCGTCAGCGAGGATGACTATCTTTCGAGGCATGTAAGTAGTCTTGACCGAACGCTGGCTGCTGAGAAGAGGAAAGATGTTTCCACGTGGAAAAAAATTAGTCCAAAAGAGGCCAAAAGTGGACAAGTCGACGCCCAGCACTTTGCCCGATAAACGCCCATCGAAAATCATCTGAATACATTAAACCCGCCCTGACCCGAACGGGCAGTCCCTAATTACCGGTTACCGAAAACCGATTGTTTCCCTTCCCATCGTCCATCGCGCGACACTCGAGCGATCCTCTACGATCTGATTCTTTCGAATTAAAATGCATTTAACTTTCCCAATTCGCGGTGTACGATTCGATTATCATTAGCGAGGGTGAGAATTCATTTCGACAAGAAGTTTCGTTTACCGATCGAGTTCGCAGAAGCTTGGATGTGGGTCTAATTCATCGTGTTAGAATATTTTAGGATAGATATTATACACTGGCTTCGAATACTCGCCGAAGGCTCAAGTAAATCCAAAACATATTCGAAAGTTAAACGAAGCGTAAAGTATGGTCGATTTAGCTCCCCCAGACACAGGGGATGAATGGGCGCCTGGTGCCTCCCTCGTGGTCCACGGGACACACTTCGCTACCCCAGTAGTCAGCCAGTTTAGTCACACTGCATGCTAACAGTTATTTATACCGGTTCTACCCCCCCACGAATTTCGTTACGTTATGTCTATTCCAGCAGAAACGGTATCGTATCGTATCGGTATAACTCAGCAAACCCGCGTCTTGAATATGAAAATTTATCACGTAATCTTGGAAAAATTAATTCATTTTTGATAAGCGCTTTACTTTATTCTTCGATCTTAAACCCAGCGGTGTTGAGCAGTTGAGATCCTGAGAAATTATGGTCCGTTTAAGAGGAACCAAATTTTCACTTTCCGCACTGATGGTCATTTACTTTCTGCACTGCTCGGAAATGATGCACTTTACGCACTCGAAAATCATACTTTCCAAGCAGGTGTTATAGAAAACTTATTTGACGAAGCTCAATTCGTGAGTTTGAATTTAACTCTTTTGATTTTTTATACCGAAAATCGACGATCTTCGTAAGTTGTGGATTTTTTTTTATCCGTCAATTCATGAAAAATGTCGAACTACTATCGACATTGAATACAGTGTGAATATATGCGGTTCTTCCATCTTCCGCTATAACTAGACCACGATTTCGAATTTCGAAATTCGGATAAAACAAATTAAATACCAGGGTACGAAGAATGTCGATTGAATCACATACATTCTGGCGATCTTTTGTTGCAATTTTACACCGACATTTTGAATTTTAAGAAATCCTTAACCATTCGGAAAATCTCTTATTTTTCCTGATAAGGTATTTCTGTAAAATTATCCGCGTGTTGCACTGATTTTTCGAAATCATGTGCATAATTTTGTCATATACGTATAAAATTACATAACAATACAAGCTTATAATTTTACATAATTTCAACTGATCACATGAACACTTTTATTCCGGGACAGAGATTCTGAAGACGAAAGTATGCCAATTTTTTTACAAATTGAACGATTTTCAGAATTTTGTTCAATGTTCAGCCTTCGGTCCCACTACGCGTGCACCGTTTATCTAAAACAATTCCTCCAATCAGCGACGAAGTTGAGGATGTAAATTGTTTTGGAATTTTTGTTTTTCTTCACAAAAACGTCCCCGTCGTCCTGTGTCCCAGCCCGTAAAGTAAGAATGCTGGCTTGTGGAGATAAGAATTATCTGGTGAGTTCTGATACGATAAAGCCCCCGGCAGGCAGTGGTGCGAGGGTTCGGGATGTAGGGTAGCTGGTAGCACTTTGATTCAGTAACCTTGCGTTTCGATGTGTCATGAGACTGTGTGGGATGATCCGGGGGTGCCGGGGGTTAGTTTTTCTCGTAGGATGTTACGGATAGCCATTGTTGTCGTTGATGCATCTCATACAACAATATCGGGTCTCAATCTCACACCTCGCTATATGTCGCCTCCTTTTATCATCGTAGATAAAAATTCTGCACTGCTAAGCGAATTCCTCCTGTGTACCAAAACCTCGGATATGTCTCACTCACAGCGGACGAACCGTAACAAGCAGTTTCCGCGAAAAATCTGCACGGAGGCAAATTTGATCCTTTATATCTTCACCATCTTTTGCACATTTTCCGAAATTGTCGATCGCCTCTTGGTTCACGTGAGGATGACAAGACCGCGAGGATCGCGGAAGAAGTAGCCTGCAGACGGGGCCCCAGCCTCTGCCTATGCCGATCTTATCTCGGTTTGGCTAAGACTGTAATTATCGGAGAACTCCGAGCCACCGCGTTATTATTATTAATATACTTGTATGCCTTTACCGGTTTTATACCGAGTATATGTAACGGGTGCGGTATGTGGACGTGCTCGAGTACAATGGTCGCCGCGGGGCGAGGGTAGGGCTGCCCAGAAAGCCTATTTGCATACGGAATCACCCTGTATAACGCGGAGAGGAAGCGTATCTTCGTACAAGTGATGGTATTCGTACCGGTATGCGTCGTAATACATATGCATTATAATAATTTACTTCAATTCATTTAGGAAGCACTTGGCAATTATAATATCACTTCGAAAATGATAAATATAGGCTACAAGGTGATTGATATTTCAGAACGCTAGTTGAAAATGAAACAAATTCGCAGAAGAACGGTTTCTTCGCTCGAGAAATTCTGATCCATTTCCTGTCATAATGGTTTCAGAAATTTGTTACATGAGCCTTGAAATTAGAAATTAAGTCCCAAATTACCGAAATTCATTCCTGGAAAATAACTTGAAACAAACAATTACAAATCTTGGCATTGTTCATCTGTTTTTTGCTCTTTTAACTAGAATCTCGTTGCTGTAACGAAACTCATTTTCTGAGTATTCCGTCAAGGTGTTCTGGTAATATTTGTCCTATTTGTCCTATTATTTGTCATTTCATTCAGTTTGAACAATAATATCATATTCGTACCACAAGGTTTTGATGAATAGGCAGAGTAACGATGACGAAAATTTGAAGAAAATAATTCTACTTCGATTATTGAAAAACTCTATGATACGCGGATTATTGTCTGAAAACATTCTCCAATCGTACGATAAATCGTATGAAGCATGAGCTTCTAGAAATCGTGATACCTTCGAGAATTCATGATCGGCTTTATTTTATGGGATTCAATTCCCAGAGCGACTACCGATGCTAATGAAGCTGTTAAAACGAATAATCATAGAATAACGTCTGAGGCATGGGTGCTCTATTGATATTGAAATCTTGATTCTATAGCTCCGCGGCATACTAGCGATATAACAATAATGACATGAAAAAAGTTTCGACGTTTTCTCGGCCACCTCCTACGTCTCTGTCGCCTATCCGATCGTTAAAGAGGTTCTGAAGTCCGATATGCACGTGGAGTGACAGATTCATTTTCAAACTCTCATCCCCGACTCAGAGCCTCGTCGATGACAAAAATGGGGCCGTCCAACTTCGAATGAGGTTGATGAGATTTTGCCGCTTCCACCTCACATAGCTGAGTGCGGAAAGAAGTTGTTGGGTGATAAAAAGCGACGTACTCGTATAATCGTGGAGAATTCCGACCCCGTAGTTTCCATCGGTTAAACGGGGTACGTGCCGGTCAAACTAAAAAGACCCCGATCCCATTGTGACGCGAGAGTCCGAAGGCGTTTACGAGGACGTCAGCTCCTTTGTACGACCGTCGGGTCTCGTCGAGTTCGAGGATTCCATCCGAGACCCATATTCGGTTACGTCTGTGGGCTATATTTTGATTGCACATTTTCTTTTGTGGTCCCAAAGTCTATTTTCGTTGGCTTTTCCAGAAAAAAAAAACGTTTTGACGTTTCTCGACATATTTCTCATATTCCGTACGTTCCGGACCTCCAAACAGAAAAACCCCTCGCTCAAAGCTACCTTCGGGGAAACGGTCGCATCTTATAAGGGGACCAGTACAGCGTCATTCGATAAATTCGAAAAATGGAATTTTTCAATAATCACTTGTCGCAACGTGACGAAGAATTGTGCTCCGAAGAAAATGAAACGTCGAGAGACGTAATGGAATCAACCCTGTGTCTGAAACCTTACGACAAGTGATGTTGAAAAAGAAAGTCAATGTGTAATGAACTTTGGATCAGATATAAATTATGATTTTTGGAGTATGTAGAATTTGTTGAATCACGCTGTACTGGTCCCCTCAAGAGAAATTCTTCATCAGTCTATCGGAGAAAAACAGAACACCGGTCAGCTCAAAAAGTCAAGCATTCGTTCTTGATATCGAAAAAGTCCCGCAGGCCTCAGATCGATTTGAAGTCTCAAAGACGGAGGCGAGCTGGTGGAGTTCGACAGCCACCTCATAGTGTCAGAAATCACTTAGGCGATCAGGTGTCTAACAATGACACACGCCCGAAAGACTGAGAAATCGATGTATATTGTATATTGTATATTGTGGGGTACAGCGGAGCGTAGAATGGGTCCATGCCACGCCATGGGCCCGAAGGACCAGGACGCGGTCGATCCATTCAAACTGTTGATCCTCGGAGCAGACATTGACGGCACCAACAATGCAAAGACTAATCGAGCCGCGATATATATCGATTAGTATCGATAGTCAAGACCGCCGCCCAGTCGAAGGACAGGGTCCATTGTCCGGTGACGGACATTGTGCTGCTGCAATCTCTCTTTCTCTCTTTTATTCTCTCCTCTGTATCACATACTCATCTATGTATGAAAGTATAACACTCTCTTCCAAGGGGGGAATAACTCAAGATTTCACTGACAACTTTTTTTTAGCGAAATAATTCAAATTATTTCATTTATGTCAATTTATTTCACTCATTTCAACACCATTTTCGATTATTTCTAATCATTTCATTCATTTCTCAGTATTACTTTTATTTTCTCAGTTATTTCTTATCGCTTCACTTTTTTTCCTCAGTCATTTCGCAATATTTCACGAGCTATTGACACGTTATTTCAACTAGTTAACAGAGTCTCATCGAAATTTTGAGATTCTCGTGACGTGACGTCGCCTCATTTTGAATTTCTGTAGCACGGTCAGATTTGCAGTCTGTGTAAGTTTTAAGAGTCCACCACGAGTACCGTTTTCGAAAGTAGCCTGACATGTTTTCTGAGGACGTACCCCTTGAGAATAGTGTGGGGTTCATGAGATAGTCAAAACAGTCCTGCTCCGCCTCCACATAAGTTGACCAGGCAAACAGGCGTATCCCTGAAAAAAAAAACCCTGGCGATCGAGAGAATCCCGGAGCGCGTGTCTCTGGGGAAAATAACCCCCATTCTATTCTCGAGGGCCTCAGGGGTCGCGGGGAGTCGGGGGATGAGGGAATGGCCGAGGGGAAGCGGGGAGAAGGCCCACCGTGACACCATCGAGTTATCCTGTTTTGTACACAGATTTGCCACGGCTAATATAATGCTATTTACTACGTGAACCAATGTTGGAAATCAGACACAGCATTACCGCTGCTTCCTTTAGTCTGTTGGCAATAAAATTATTCAAGGTACAACGTTACGATACACTTGCAGTGTCTGTCGTCCGGCTGCCTCGGAACCAGAAGGGCCTTAGCGGGCCATAAAATCAGGCCGAAATACGCCCTTATGGTTTTGGAACGCGACAAACTCGGCCGCAGTTTCAATTACCTTTGCTCGTTATATCGGTAGATTGTTGCGTGTAACGTAGCTACAATTTCGTCTATTAAATATGAGTTATATATTGTCGGTGGGATCCAAGAGGCGTGTGAACATGGCACGAGGTAAGATTATCTCTCACCGTTAAACCAGTTTATGGTGATATGGTTTTAATTACTTGACCGAGTGTAGGTACTCGTAAATCTTCGGAAAACAATTTCACTCTCACCATGTGTCAATAAAAAGAGAAAGAAAAACGATCCAAACGATATTTTCATAGCAGTGGCCAACGCACAATGTGAATTCCTTGGAGACCGTGAGACGTCAAGAGAAGAAAAAAAAAAATCACGAGAATTGACGAGCTGAGAAGTAAACGGCCCAGAGGCGCTTTGGGAAATCGGTCTTTCCTAAATTCTGAGAAATAGTAAAATCAATCAAAAACTGGCGGAGGGATTTTACCCCACCGTCGCGAAATGAAAAAAAAATCATAATAATAATGATGATACTGAAAAGAGAAAAAGTACGATAGACGCGGGCCCTGGAGACGACGATTTTTGGTGACTACGACCTCGCCACAGGCTCCCATGCCGGACCATGGATAGAAATCAACAGACACGTAGCTCTCGACTGCACCATGGAAAAGCTACGGTGGCAGGTTGGCCCACCCATGGGCACCTCTTGTCTCGCCTCGACCCACCGAGGACCATTCAACAACCCGGCCTCCGCAGGGCAGAGTGGTGCACCTTATCCTACGGCCACGGATAGAGTTCTTGGAGTTCTTGACAGCGGGGGCTTGACCCCCAACAACCGTAGGATATAATTCTTGCCGTTTCGCGTTCATTGTTACTTAAACTATAGATTATGCCATTGTTGCTTTGTAACCGATCCTCTGGCATTCTGTGTTGTCTGGGTCAGCAAGAATCGCATTATGGGTCAGTGTGAACGTGATTCTAACTCATTGTCGGCGCAATTCACTTCACTTCTCAGATCCGCGAGTAGAAACACCCTCGGGGCATTCGTATCGTTTATCTATTCGTGTATCTAGGCTTCGGCACAATTGCAAAGATCACAAAGCAAACGTTGGATCGCAAATGCTGCGATAATCACCGCGTTTAAAAATTCACAGAATCTTTGACTCATCTACGAATATCGCGTCACTGTGTAAGTACCAATTTAAGGTATCAATAGCCGGGGTTGAATCAAGTGTGGTTAAACTCCCCTCGAGTTTCCTGTCGCATTACGCCGTCTCCTGGGTAGTTTTAATCCGTCTATTTGGTCGCGAATGACTTTTCATCCCTCTGTATAATTTGATCGGGAGAGCTAGAGCTTAACCGAGGCAAAACCATCCCCGCGTTAAGCTAAAGCGAGGGTGTTTTGTCCCCGAAGCCCGGATCCCGGAGCCTGAGGTCCGACCTCGGCGACAATCCTGCCCTCCGAGTCCCGAAGCGATGCCTCTCTTCGCAACGACTCGACGCCCCCAACCCCCGAGCTAGAACGGCCCCCCCGAAAAAGTCATCGGAACCCGAGCCACGTTATCTGGCACGCGCATCGGATTGCGTATCCCTTATCGCGAAACTGCACTACTTTTACTGGAGCTGCCGCGTTCGGGTAGCTTTAGTCACCCGCTCGGCAGAGACGAGAGCACAGAACTACCCTCTATTCTATGCAACCCCCACAAAAAAAAAAAAGAAGACGAACCTGAAACCATTGTCGTCTTTGAGACGATGAGAGGACAAACGCCTCATTAAGCAACACCACGTAGAATTTCTCCATGTCTCTTATAAAACTTGACGCGATTCAATCTGAATTCGCAATTTTTGTTGAGAAGAGATTCAAACCGTTGACTTTGTCTCCTTTTGGATAACGTCGTAGACACTTTCAGAAGTAAGAGAGGGGGCTAGAAGTTAGAGGGCTAAGAAGTTACAACGCTTATTATTTCTTAAATATGGAAGATGGCACCAAGGGTTAGACAAGAATAACTAGAGCAGTCTAATCTAGTTCTCTCCTAACTCGTCCTAATCTTGATGCCATTTTCCATAATGTCCATTTGTCCACGTAATGTTCAATATAGATAATCTCAAGTCTTGAAAAAGATTCATTATAGTCTTTTTCAAATCATCGCTCATTTCTGAGACAGTTTATACTTACGTCAGAGTTTTATAACTATAATCAGAAAAATAAAAGTCACTTTGTCTAAACTGTAACGTCAGTTTAATCCGATGTCAAACCAATTTATTTTTCGCTCTGGCGATTGGAGAGAATTTAGTTTTCTCCGAAACCGACCTTGATATTGTTCCTCGCAGTTTTACGCGGGTAGATGTTTGAATTTTTTCTTACATAGTCCAACTTTTTTAACATTTCAATGTTCATGGTAATTCTTCCGAATAGGAAACGTCCATATGGGTGCACCGAACACTGGCGCCACTCAAACTGTCGAAAGTTTTCTGAAGTGGAGAATATTTGAAGTTATCGAATCGATTGAAATGGTGACACCCTTCAGGGAGTCGGATACCAGAAATTTGAGCTCCTGAACCACGGATTTAACAAATTTGCTGATTTTTTCCCAAATACTGTTTCTAAGTTATAGAAAAAATGTTTCAACCGTTTTGAAGATTATGGATTTTGGCATATTTGAGATATCCTTAATCCCATGTGCTCGATTGTACCAACTGTCTGATTGTGAGTACAGATTTTTAGAAGAAGGTACGATTGAAAATCAGGTAGATCGTGAAGATGAATTAAAAATTAGTCGCATCGCTTTGCAATTCGAAATTCCCAGTACGGCATCACCGCTAGCGTCAGAAAGTAGCGATATTTTTAGTACAATGAAAGGTTAAATTAAATGTCAAAAATTCGCAGGCGTGATGATTGAAATATATCTGAATGTGTCAGACCGCCTTAAAATATTAAAAAAAAAAGATAACGGATCCTTTAATTCTTTCGTTTTATTAAAATTTCACGTTTCAATTGCTTCCGGCTTCCATTTCACGAAAGAAAGCTTCGGATTCTTTTATTTTCACTTATTTCAAAATTTCACAGCATCAAATATCAAGATTTTTAGGATAACAATAACATTGGCGATGCATCGGAGTCGAGGCGGGCCGGTAATCTTGTCAAATTTCACATAGCAGGGTCGGCGTAGTATTCTGGACGGGTTATCTCGGAGTTCTTCTTCTTCTTCTTCTTTAATCTGTTCTCGGAATTAATGGACCAACTGAAATACAAAAAATGGCACACACGTTTAGCCAACGGTGCCACCACGATGCCAGTCACGTCGTTACTCGAACATTTGCGGCAAGCTCTTCCACGTTGGACTAAAGAGCTTGTACATACCCGTATGGAAAAATATATATGTGACATATACATTCTCGCATATATATTTTTCCATGTGGGATGGTCGACCGAATCAGTGTACCCTCACTCGTCTCACAAGTTGACGAGACATAAGAATCATTGAAGGTACTCACACCTTGGTTTAAACCATTTCGTGCTCGGACGAGGCGGCCTGGGGGCTGCACAGAAACCCAACGCGACGAGGATCAAGCAGGCGACTATAAGTTTCATGATGAACCAAGTTATCGGTACTTTGCAAGAAATACAACTGTGACCAACATGCTATGCACTCCCGTATTTATACCCCGAAACCAATCGCATTATCTCGTCGTGGATGTACACTCGTGCTGAAGCCAGTCACGAATTCGTCGTGACTGCAACATGAACGAAATGACCGTTATCGTCCGAAGATAAACATATCGTGACACGACAAGAAATAAAAATGTTCACTTAATTTCGATGGCGTGACTTATAAAATATATCTCAATGCGTTACACCGCCTTGGGACATTAAAAAAATAGATAAACTTTTTTCATTCTCTCATTTTATTGGAACTTGACGTTCCAATTCGCTTGCAGCCTGCCCGATCTGCCTTTATCAAAATCTGTGAAAAAACAAGTTGTTCGGGCCGAACTATGCGAGAGCCTCTGAGCTTCCTGTTTCTCATTTTGTTTCCAGCTACTTTGAATTTTGCGAATCTGACTTGAGATTCGTAATATGTGACCCGAAAAACCTTTCGTTATCAAGTTTCACCAAAATCCGAACATGATATATATTTTTTCTCGCATATTGGAAACACGAAATCGGAATTTCGCAAAACTGGCTTCAGATCCGTGATGAGATTCCCAAAAATTATATGGTACCAAATTTCATTCAAATCCGTCAATCCATTCGCAACATTTCATAGTTAACATTTTATTTTTCAGAATTTTTTTATTCAAATAATTCATAAAGTACTGAACCGATCTTCGCCAAAATCTAATCAGTTCTAAGCGTAGAAAAGCCGCGTTGATTCAGCCCACTTTAATCAAAATCCGCGCACTTGTTCTTGAGATGTGCGGAAAAAATTTGGTGACATACATACAGACGTCAAACTCAAAATAGTCGGAGGTGATTCTCTGGAACTGAAAACGTGGAGATCCAGTGAAAATTCAACTTTGCATTTTCGATTTGATTACAATAACTTCTTTTTTTTTCGCTGAAAACAGAGAAACGGGGAGCTGAATAATCTAAATAGTCATTGAAGACGTCGATTATTTTATGATTGACTAGCATAGCACGCGCGCGCGCGTCATTCCACGTTGATTGCCCTCGATAATAGCAATTCAATAATAGTTTTGTAACATACAAATCGAGGACATTGAAAATAATTAGCTACCCACGTAAAATTGATAGTCACAACTCTGATGCCAACAGTCCACAACGCAGCCCATCTCCGACCAAGGCCAATCACATCGTCAACTCACTTCAGACTCACGAGCAGTTCTGACATCTACATAGATCTAAATTTCGGGAAGTCGCAGATCTATGGCTGGATCTCCAACTATCCAAATTCTTGCTAGACCTACATGAATATTCAGCCAGATATTATTCGATCTACTTTAGATTTACATCTACTTTAGATCTAATAGGATCCGAAATGAGAATTACATCACATCGCGTGTCTAATGGCATAAGGACGTAAGCGCCATTATACGACTTTTTGCTCTTCGTAACGGCAAAAGGTCATATATTTTTTTTTTTTTGTATTTGGGATAAAAACCCGAAGATTCGTTCATAAACGTTGAAATTTAATATTGGGTCAATTAAAAGCAGAAGGTCGTAACCACCAATTTTTTTTTTTTTTAATTGGCGCTTATACGTCCTTCTGCTTTTACATTGGTTTTTTTTTTTCTATGAATTTTCTAAACGTTGTCCATTTCGATTTTTCTTTGCGTTTCACGAGTTTTTATAACTACTTGGAAAAATCATGAAAATTAAAAAAAATATATGGCGCTTACGACCTTCTGCTTTTATCTTAGTATTTTTTGTCATAAATTTTCGAAACGGTCGTTTTTCCGATTTATCTTTGCGTTTTACGAGTTTTTACAGATATTTGGAAAAAACATTGAAAATCATGAAAAAAAAATAATACGACGTTTTGCCATTGGGTTGTTTTTTAATTTTCCTTGGAAATTGTAATGCAAGAACGACGTATCCACCAAACTTACGAACTTTTGCACTTACATTTTTCGATCTCGTAATTTCAATTGATCTGCACGTTTTGGCGCTTACGACCTTATGCTATTAGACACGCGACATAATATTGCAGAACCGCTAGGCCGGAAGCAAATTGAAACGTGAAGCTTCAATAAAACGAGAGAATAAAATTTGTAATTTATATATTTTTTTATTGTCTCAAGGCGGTGTAACACATTGAGATATATTTTCTCAGTCACGCCATCGAAACGGTATGTTTATCTTCAGACGATAAGGGTCATTTCGTTCAGGTTGCAATTGCGACGAACTCGTGACTGGCTTCAGCACCAGTGTACCTACACGAGTCATTCCACGTCAAACCGAACGGCTTTCTGACCACTAGTTCTCTGATTTTCCAATAATTTTTTTTACATCTTCTTTGGAACAAATGAATCCATCAAACAATTTTTATCGCCCTTAGTTTAGAAGTTGCAAGGGGTTGAAATTTCGCGAAAACGACAAAAAATCGAAATCACGCCCTCCTTTAACTGCTCATAACTACGGTTCTATTCAACCTACAGACTTCCACAAAACCGCATTTTGAAGCTCTTGATTGGCGCTTTCGTGACATATTTATTTGCTTTCGGCATAATCGATGATTCTATTTGTTATAAACAATTATATTATTCAAACGTGGTTTTCGAGAGGATCGTCACTTTTTAAAATTCTAAAAAAAATATCACCGTATTCCTTGATGGATTCTCTACAAAATCCTAAAATTATAGACATGAGGATTTATAAGAACTGTGTCAAAACAGCGATTGATTTATAAGTGACGGCGCCTAATGTATAACATATATCTACTAAAATAATTGAATGGACCAAATGACGATTCAATTTATGCAAAACATTTTCAATGCCTAAGATTCGTGCCCGACGGGTAAACCCTGTAGATATATTCATTTACAGGTTTTTGTTTACAAAAGTCGGTTTTATTTTCATTTTAGATTTAATTAAGATTTCATATTTTATTCCTAATTGAAAGTTTCCATCCTTAGAACCTCTAAACAGCAGGCAAATGTTCTTAATTCAAAAGTTAAGGAGGAAGGAGATTGTAAAATTTATAAACGAGAATGAAGAACTTTTAAACAACAAGAAAATAGGTTTCATGGGACGTTGATCGACACTACAAGTATTATAAAATTTAGTTAGAATTTGTAGAGCACAAAGTTGTTTTTTTTTTTTTCACTCCGTGTAGGAGAGATTCTGTTACGTGTGGTTCCAAATCCTTTGATTTTTAGTGCGTCATGAAATAATTTGAAGCCAGAAATGCTAGTATTTTGTCCGTTGCAGCTGTTTTTTTTTCCACAAGAATATCTACTTTAGAGGTTATTAAATGGCAGCTCTCAATATTGAGAGGGCGTTCCTTAGTAAAGGATGCATCGTTTTGTACGTAGGATTTAAGTTAAATTCCAGTCAATTCTTCGTCTATTTACCTTAGGAACTCTATAAATATGAATAAAGTGATCCAGGTGATACCAGTGGGGGACCATAAGCTAGTGGAAAATATTACATAAGTATAAACAGGTCCAAATGAACCTGAGTTTAAACACGATAATCCAGACAAATCCTTTCTAAAGCAGTAGTTATACTGCCATATATTATAAAACCGTGATGTTTTTACGGTGACCCTCTATGTGTTAACGTCTTATTTTTATTCTTGGATATCCCCATTGAGTCGTGCCTATATACCCTACACCCATACGGTATGAAAAAAAAAGAACCGGGCATGGGAAAGGAGGCAAAAGGAAGGAAAGGTTACACACAGAACGGAGAGCCAAGGGGGGAAAAAGACTTGCTGCCTGGTGCTACACCCATTATACTTTCGAGTCCATTATGTAGTAGGAGTGTATTAAACTGTTGATAAATAGTTTATAGGTGCGCCCCTACCAACTTAACAGGGAGTCTGTATCCCCAGGTGAATAAGACACGCTGATACACCGAGACGCGATCGGGTGTCAGGTAGGTTTACCTACATCCTATCAAAAAAAAAAAAAAAAAAAAAAAGGAAGAGAATAAATCCGCAACTCGTGACACCGATCATCCCTCAAACTTCCCTCGACTGGAGGAATGAAAACGCCATCGCACATCAGGATACAACAATGCGATTCTTTCATGATCTCATTTATCGAGGGATGATTCCATGACCGAGTCAATTTAAACCCGTATATCATAGAGTTATGCGTGATTCCTGGAGCATCGAATGGTGCCGGGATCAGGTAACCTCATCCTTTTTCTTGCAGGCTGCACACGCTCGTCCCACGATTCGACTATCCCCCGGTCCCGCATTGTGTAAAAAAAATGTCACCGGACCTCCTGGAGCGACCAGGTTAACGGGGATGAGGGCTCGTGCAGACGTTTTTCAACTTCACTTTACCCACTCATGAACAGCGAGGGATATAAGCTAGGTAAAAACTCGACCAAAAAATTGACCTCGCTCCGCAGTGCCGCAATAAAACGTACCGGATGACACATCCTGAAAAACGTTAAAATTGTCCGAAAAACGTTCTCCAAACTGTTCATCCCGGGTCCAGCATGTTACCAGCATCCGGAACGGGACCCCCGGGTGAAAGAATGCAGTAAAAGTTTTGCAGGTAGATATTTTCGACGTTTTAGATCGTTATACCTGTCGCTAGACGGGGGCGGTAATGTATGGGGTAGCTAACTGCTTCGGAGAGTGAAATCCTTGATGGTGGTTTCCAGGGGTTGAGGACCACATCAGGTGCTCGTTGCCCAGGGAAAGTTAATAAGTTACCTACACCCCGCAGCAAGTGTCAGCGTGGCGGTCATAAGTCAGGGATTTTACGGTGGGGTTTGTTTGAAAATCGCTGGAAAATTATGCAGAATTGTTATGGAAAACGGTCCGTGACTGTCAGACCGGTTGATGGATGCGTCTCAGTTGTTTACCAAACGAGCACCTATAACCGACGAAAAAATCTGTCGCAAAAAAACAAAAAGAGAATTACAAGTATCGTTTCGTTATCGAGAAAATTAGCTATTCATCTTTTGTCGTTTTTTAATTAAGAGAAAAATTCATTCAAATTCATTGGATCACCGTGTATAAAATAAAGTGAAAAAAGGAATTTAAAAAAGAGACAAATCTATGCTGCGGGAATGCGCGGTCTGTATAGGCATATGATACGAGATACGAGTTACGCGGTATAACGTGATTGATAGACTGAGGTAGCCGGCATAATGCGAGATAATTTGTCCGCCTCTCCAAACACAATCAGACTTATTGCTGCGAACGGATGCACCACATTTGTAATCTTTTATGTACCTGTGACTCACACAACGTGGTGGTTTGGTTGAGGTTGAAATCCCAAGGTATAACGCATTCACGCGAGGGATACACCACGAACTCCGTGCATGCAGCCTATACCCTGCCACAACGAAAGTGTCTTGTTACCAGGAGATATTAATCCCAGCCATTAAAAACTGGACGAGTGAAAAATAGTGGAATAAAAAAGCTAAAACGACACTACGGGGCTACCTGTGTTGGATATACAGACCACAGATTATCAACTGCATCCACGCGTTCAACGCTCCTTGAAACGCCGTGAAACTGACCATGAAAATCACTGAAACTCAAAACACACAAGGACCGATTGCAAAATTACAATCACTTGTCTCATTGTATGATACTTTTATCATTTCCATTGTCACAAACACTGATTAGTGTGACGAATGACTTGTAAGAGGTAAGGTTCGAAAAACGATGTCTTTCGCGCCATGCTGTGACGTTACTGTTCAGTACAAAAAATGGCGTTGAAAATGCAAAATTGGATCAGAAACTGATTTTTCATCCACTTGAAACTGTCACTTTTCTTCTTTAATTAATAAGTGAAAAATTGTCTCAATGCTGCAAAGCTCATTCTGGATAGTGTATAGGTCGTGTGAACGACCGTTGCCTCAATGCAAACAATACTTTTTAGAACCATAGTATAATGTGGTCTTCAAGTTTTTTCAATTGAGATTAGGATACGAAGCATCGCATCATCCAAGATTATTTAACTACGAATGAGCGTGCGCGGAGTACAGTAATGACGACTTTTATCTCCTGGAACCCAAAAGTGCTCTTTGTCGTACGCCGCGCATGCGCATCCACAGTCTCTCTATCTCGTCGCAAGAACTGCTACTTGATTTACTGAACAAGAGCGTGAAAAAATGTGTAAGACATGCTTCGGTTATATACCTGAATCCACTAAATTGTGCAAATTCTTTCTCAGGTTTTGGTTAAATATTGAGGATAGACAAATCGCACTAAATTCTCGTCAAACTGTTTATGGAATCTTAAATGGGCTGCATAGATTCGTGAGTTTTATTCTAAGCTGCAGTAGACACCTAACACAGCGAGTGCATAATGTCCCCATCAGTCACAAGCTCGCCTTCCCTACGGTCCCCGGGACCGAGTCTGGGTCCGGTGGGTCCGGAGTACAGCTGAGGTACCTCTGGTCCAGGTTATACTATGGGAGCATATTGGGGTGGTCCACTGGCTCAGAGTGGCACAGAGCAGAGCGACGCCACGCTGGGAGAGACGAGAACTCCTAATTGAAACGTTCTCTTTCATTTGTTATTTTGAATTTGAAAGATTCCATCTCACCCCCGGAGAGTGGTGGTTGAAAACCCGCAAACCAAGACGCTGCAGCCTGCGTAAGAAGACGAGGCGTTACTTTTTATACCAGATACGGAAACAAAATGGTCGACTGGGGAGATTTCTGTCATTAAAAATATAGGTGCTCTTGTTTTTTGATGAACGAAGCTTTTGTTGGAGAAGCAAAAAACGAAATCCTGACGAAAAGCGAATATCCTATCGCCGACGTAACTCTCGGAGTATTGTGGCAGTAAAAGCAAACAGGGCGACATAAAAGCTGAGCGAGGGTGTGTCCGGCCAGTAGCAAGGGATGCTGGGAGTGACGTTAAAACCGCTCTGCCGTAGGGGATGAACAGATCTTATCTCCTAACCACCATCATGCTACCTCCTATTCTTTATTTGTATTTACCGTGTACGACGTACCCTGCCTATACACGCGAAAGAATTTTCAATATCTTTTTCTTCTGCTTCTTTTTCTACCGTCTAGTTCATAAACCACCGATTCTCAAGTACCATCGAAATAGAAATTGGTGTTTCGAGCCCAGTAATTATACATCACATCAAAATCGCTGATGCTGCAGCTTTTCGTAATTGTCCGAACCGCGTTGCATGCAGGACGTATATGTATACAAATGCATTTGCATATCTGCACAGTATGCAACAGCGACGAAATTCTACCTTGGTGATTTCAATTGCCGATTTCAAACGTTGTTTGTGACGTCGAAACTTGTGAATGGGAAATAAGTATCGTTCTGTGAACCCTTTATTGGACGCGATTTATAATTACGATTCGCGATCTGTGACGATGTACGGAGGTTGCGATACGCGTGCAGCTTTAATATGTTATGCATACCACGTGAAAAATTATAATTTCCTTTTTTTTTCTCTCTCCACTCTCTCCACTCTCTACCTGCACCTCGTACGCGATACAATGCTGCTCGCACAGCGTATAATATTATCTCGACCCCGTTATCAAGCTTAATGCCTTTTTATACTTCATGTACTTTAGTGGCTAACACACAACCTTTTACCGCTCCAGTTTTAACAAACGCCAAACAGCTATCATAGCACGCATGGCTTTCAGACTCGCTATTACATTTTCTTTTTTCTTTTTTTTTATTATTATTAATTTTTGTAACATAGTTACTGAATTAATGTGATCACGCGTTCGTTAACGCTGTTCACAATATATACGTGACTGTAGAAACAGAAAACGAATGGTGAAATGAAAAATTTTTTGACTGTTAAAAAGGGAAGCGATTTTTCAGGGCGTTATTTTTATCGCTGGCACGTTCGTCGCTGTGGTTATACGTCCGGCGATCCTATCCGCTAATTAATTGCCAGGAGTGAAAAAAAAATAAAAATGTGTGATCGCAGGGTGGAAGTAATGAAAATGAGAAGAAAAAAATATATTCAAATTAAGACAGAAATCATGCGATCAACCTCACGTACCGAGATCCGTATCGCGTATTTGTAATTTGAAACATTCTCATTTCCTCCACGCATCCCTGATGCATATTCCTTCGCTTCGTATCCTCTACTCGTTTAATTCCCCTTTTTTTTCGCGAATATGTTCATACTTGGTCCCATATCTGTATAAATTTGAAACACGAATTCAAAGAACCCCCCCGAAAATCGAACACAATGGACATTGTCACGCGTCGAAGTGTTATCGAGAAAGTTCAAAAGTCTCGTTCGCTGACCGAATACCCCCGATCTGTACTCTTGACCGGAGAATATCGAAGAAAAAGTATCAATAGACTCCGAAGAAGTCTTCTAAATTCTCACGATAAATGAGTGGTAATAAAGAGAGTGACAGTAAAAGAAGAAAAAAAATGAAATAATAGATTTATTCGTTCGAAAGAAGCCACGTGTCCAATTATACGGAGGCGATTATTGGCTGTCGTGAGAGACTGTAACGACGAACGGGTTGTAAAAGGATGTTAGATTGATCGTGAATATATAGAAGCAGGACAATTTTCAAAGAGTATGTAATTAAAAGTTGAGAGCGAAGCGTTGAATGTGTCGAGGCTCTGCATCGTTTTACCGGGTTTCCTTGCGTTGCGTTGCGTTGCGTTGCGTTGCACCACGAGAGAAGACATGTAGTCTGTAATACAACTGCTAATTAACAGTTTCTTGGCCAGTTAATTTGAATACAAGCTGCCCGGAGTTGGTCGCTACGCCAGGCTACCCGACGTTCGCAGCTATAGATTCTCAATTCCTGGTGCATCCTGCAGGACGCCAACGCCGAGCTACTAATTTAAATACACATGTCGATGCGTGCGAAGATTGCCACTGTGCCTACGTCCCTCCAGGGTTATCAACCGCCATTCTACATACCGTACGACGTACGTAGTGCGAAAATTCTAACACCATCCACGCCGCTGCACCTTAGCCGACTACGATTTATTCACTCTACAGGTTCCAACTGTCTCGGACAACGATCACCGCCTGACTTTCTGTGGACGCGGGCCAAAGCCTCTCTTTTGAACCTCAGTTGTGAACTATTTATTTTACAGAAATTCAGATCCTCTTTAGCGCCTAGAATTCGTAGACACCGGACAAAAGCCGAATTACAGTAGATTTGACTCTGGAGAATCCGGAGATCCTTGCGAGATCCTCGTTTAACCCTGAAATTATGCATTTTGTCCTGTATCTACGAATTTTATGCGCTATAGAGGACCTACATTTCTAGAGGCTGAGGCCCTCGGAAAGTCACGGTAGATCCACAATTTTTTGACACATCTGTCCTATCAGAAGGAATATGTGTTGATTCGGTCATAGATTAGGTTTAATTTATTACATAAGCGTTTTACATACTCGGTTTGGCAGTACGAAAACCGAACACCTGTCTTGATCGTGAAAAATTATACCCTCTCTCGTAATCTCTGGTCATATCATCAGCTTATTTCACTTAGCTCGAAGGTTTTCTATCAAATTGGCGGAGAAAAAGCTTACGGAAATTAGCGTCCGCCTAAGATACATATAAGGTATAGCTAAAATAATTAGAGAAACAGCCCCTAGAGCTGGATAAGTTTGTCGACGTGGTAGCGCGAATTAAAGCCGTGATTCGAGTAAAGGATAGCTACTTCGTCAACAGAGGGTAGAGCAGTAGAGATGCTGTCTGCAGCAGTAGAGATGCGATCAATATTATACGTCCTCTTCTCTTCTCTTCTCTTCTCCTCTTCGTTTTCCACCGCGGGTTTTCCTCTCTCGCGATACCCCCCGAACCCTCCGTGACGTCACTATCGTGGGACGCCATCTTGCCATCAGACAACCAATCCCTCCGTTATCACCAGAAACTTACCCCCGAAAACTCAAACACGGGAAGCACCCCAGGCCACGCGAGCGAATCTATTCGTCAACGAAAACTCGAATTAACTGGACTCACTCTCGCTGTTAGCCAACAAATATATAACCACTCAGTTTTCCGATGGATGAAAACCGTGATCCCACGCTGAAAAACGTTCAGACAGAATTCTCGTTCGTCTAGCCATATTTTATTGGTAAAAAGTTACAGCAATACCGTCTAGTAGAAGAATCATGCATACAAATATCTGATCTAAGCGTACAAAATTAATTCTGCTAATCGATTTTCTGCGTCACCAATAATTGTTCACGTTATGTTTGGTACCAAAATTGTTACAACTCTACAATATAACGTTGACAATAATTCATCTTCTCAAAAATGAACTGCTAGATCAGAAAGAACTTTATGAAAGATGTCATCAGGCTTCGAAGTCGACATTTCCGGTAATTTCAAGATGGTCTGTAGGGCAAACCAACTCCAAGGCGACGATATCGCTTCGTTCACGTAACGGAAAGCAGCCCCAACCATCCTTCTTCTTCGGGGTGGTCCCAGGCGCGGTGATATGCTCGATACTGAAACAATGGATCAGATTTAACTAGCAGGGTACGTAGCCGGTGTGAAGGGGCACTCGAGTCATCCGTGGAGTGCGTTTTGTGAGGGCACGCGCCCCGCAGGGCATAGGTGGGCGCCCCCGACCTCCACCCTTCGCGGTGAACCCGGTGAACGGTTGTTACACTTTCGGGACGAACGAACCATTCGAGGCGCCTGGGGGGCGTCAATCCGTGAACCCGGGGCTCGGGTAACAGCGTCGAGTGTCGTTCTCTGGCTCCCTGGTGGTCCGCGTATAATACCTATCACGTATACCCTGCACTATAATGGATACTTTGGCCGTATTATTATACTATTTCATACACGGTGTACCTCGCAGGCCGGGCCGCCCAGGAGGTTTCAACTCTGGGCGGTGAAATTAGCGGAAGTGCAGTGGCTTTTTTTCTGGATCGTACTTCCGCTGTGTTTTTACTCGATTTTTTTTTTCAACTATGAACTATCAATGAGGAAAATACGTGACTCGATACTCGCAGTTCGATCGAAAACGTGACTGTGAATTAATCGGGAGTTTAGTGCGTTGGGGAGATTGTGATTACAGATCTATGGATCGCGGAAAGTAAAGGTAGGTTTATGCGCCGTTTTTAGCCACCCTGATAGCTCGTCACTCCGATCGCGTGTACAAAAAACTGAATGAATTCGTTCCTTACTCATTGATTATTGAAAGGCTGTATCCAAGATTTTATTCAAGCGATACATGAAGTACGTGTATGTTAGTCGAATCGAATAATTTGATGAAATATGAGCATCAGAAATGAATAATCGTTGAGTAGACAAGAACTGAGCTTCTGTATCTGTAGAATTATTATTCTTAATTTATAGAAAAGCAAGAATTTTTGTCATTATATCGAAATCGTCGATTCAATTCTATAAATTAGATCATTTTAAAGATACGCAACTTCTAATAATTCTTCATTCATCTAGTTTTATTCCAAGACTCAATGAGCTATTAGTATCAGGTAAACGGCCAGGAATAATCAAGTTATGGGTGCCTGAAACCACAGGAATGAGTCATATGAGCAATTTTTTTTCAACTTATAAACTTACAATGAGTAGTGATTCAGAATCTCGATCAGTGATAAAGAAACGAAGTAATTTCAACGTTTTTGTGGTTTTGAAACTTTGAAAAATTGTTTGAACCGGACGATCAAAAATTTGTTGTATTATTATGAACAACTTCAGACTATCTTCAGGTAAAGGAGAACACAGTAATAGTAGTAAAAACCTATTATCAAGAAATTAGTTTGATATGGTTGTAGGTAGCTACAATCATTCTTACTTTCTTTTTATCTCTGATTTTTTAAATCTTTTTCTTTTTACTCGGTTTATCATGAATTTCTCTACTTGCTATGTTGTCTAATAGTGCCATAGACATGATTAATACATCTATCTATCAATCTACAACGATTCGTAAAATAGTGGTTGCGAAAAAAAAAAAAAATGAACAAAAACTTGTTTGAATTCTTCTACAATCAATTCACAGTATCAAGTAGGTAACAAAATCATCATACTCACGTGATTAAACACGTTGCTCATTATTACGTCTGCGTCTGTATTATATGACTCAGTCATAACGGAGGACACGCAATTAAATTCGAATTGTATGAACAAAAAATGGTGTAACAAGGTATTTGAGAGCAGAGCGAGAGAGAGAGAGAGCGGTGTGCATATGTACAAAACCGCTATAAGTGCGCGTTAAAAGCGTATTTGCCGTTTTGAAGGACGTTTTCTTTCCTCTTTATCCTACTTTTTGTTTTTATTGTTTCCTTTTTTTTCTGTTCAACTGATTCGAAACATATGTGGTACTCTGAGGCCACTAGTAGCGCGGCAACGGAGAGGCATCTGTAGGGTCCGCGCGTGTCGAACAATGCATACTTCTCTCTAGAGCACTCCTAAGTTTTCTGCTTATATTGTTATCATTATTGCTAACCTCCGGCCTACTCTAGACCCCCCGGAGACCGACGGAACAGACCACACGAGATGAGGACCGCAAATGCTTACCATACCACCGACTCGCACACACGATGTTCTTCTCATACCAGACAAAATTAGAGTTCACAATATCATCGTCATCGATTCTGCAACAATATTTCAAAATTTGCCTGGTTTTCATTAGCAATCTGTGACTTTTCGTGACCGAATTATAATTTTTTCTTGACTGAAATTCGAACGAATCAGTGGTTATTCAAGTATGTGATGAATAATGATCTGAATCAATGGTGAAAGGAAATGATTTTCGAGAATACTTTTCTACCTGTGATCTACACAAGTTTTGCTATTATTTCCATTAATTAAGATTTCCGCGCGAGGAAGAAAAAAAATCGCTGGGGATCATTCATTCTGTCAGCATAAAATCCCTCTACTTTTTCCTGACCATTTTTCGGATTACCTGAGGTTTCCATGACTTTCCTCGCCATTTTTCGAACCTCGTAACTTTTCTCTGACCAGTGGCCACTATGAGGTCATTCAGCTTTGACGTAGTGAAATAATGAACCCTGTTACCAATTACCAGGCGAGGTAACACTGAGACACACCGACATTCATCATGCGTGCGGATCGCATGTGACACATTTGCATCGGTACGGATATACATCTGTCTGCCTTAGAGGATGATAATTGGCAGTTTAATCAGGTAATTAATTGGTAGAGTCTCCTCGGACCGATTGGATTTCGCGAGTGTCAATTCCCAGTGAGAAATTAACGCCTGATGAGATATACCCGCGGAGACTGGTGGCTTAAGCCGCGTCTGTCGCGTTGGCAGTTTCTCGGTTTTCGCCCGCGTTTTACATAGGTGTGGTGTATCCCTTGCAGCGGGACACACAACCTGCTTCTCTCGCCATTGTAAGATTACTTTCGGCGATTAACAACGGATTTATGGTGCTCGAACTCCGCTTCGGATACAACCACCGGTGCTAATGGTGTCCATTAAATAGGAAAACTGAAGGACATCGAACGGTGACCTGCACTTCCAACGACACCTACCTGCTCCACCGATCGAGAATAATGGCGATTAATTCTCCAAAAGCGTATAAAAGAAAAAATGGAATTCACTGGATGCGTGCGCGGGGGCGTCCCGCTAAGGCATCCTATGGTCGAACCACCAATCAGGATCCCGCATAGCGTTGCGTGACTTTGAACTGTTTTCCATGGTCTCCATGAGCCCTTCTCCCTCTGGTCGCAGAGGCGCTGTTATATGTATATCAGACGTTGTACGGTGTCACCCTGTTGGGCAGCCATTTTTTTTTTCACCCGCAATTAGTTTCTTATATTTTTTTTTCTGAAGTACGCGACTATTTTAATTACTGTGAGGATCATTGGAGCGGTGAAAGAATGCACACAGCCTCGTGTTTGGAATGGTATGCAACCACGGTCATCCAGGTCCTTACGCACTATAAGAACAATCAATAACTCGTCTCTGAAACCGCTTTGTAACTCGGTTTCATATGATGTACCGGTGGATTACGAAATCATTTATAAAACACAGATGACAACTGGACTGTCAACCGAACGACAGACTAATGGATATTCGACCCGTCCACCGCACAGATTGATTACCGTCTTCGGGAGCCAAATTAATCCTTAACGTTGCGGCTTTGATATGAAGAAGAGGGACAATCGCGCGTTGGTTGTACCCGGATCCACCGAAAAATGAGCGACCGTCGTGGCACGGTAGCCTCTGGGTTGAGGTCTAATTAATTTCCATACCACAGAGTGCCAGGTTTGGATATTATTCTAAACCGAAGGTGGAGTATAGCCGGCACAGACAAATGCCCACATAGGTATACTCGAGGAACGCAGTGTTCCCACATTGTTAACTATGTTACAGCTTACGTGGCAGCAAAGTTGGAGTGGTTCTGTCTCGGGGTCTTGATAAATGGTACCATGTTTCGCTTCCGAAGAGCTAGTTAAGAACTGCGCGTGGTGGCCAATAATAACACTGTACAAGTATATATCCTACCTGAAACGAACTACGAGACGGTGGAATACACGAGTTTTTATGACACACAAACCGTTCAAACTCGTATAATATAATACTTATAGACATCGGCAGCTATGGACTGGGCTCCGGTGCTACGCTATACGGTATCGTAATGAACATACGTAAGCATATAGACCACGATCTATGACTACCTGTATAACTTAACACCACGGCGATACTACCGAGCTCACTAATTGGCCGTCCCAACGCCACACCCTACAGAAGCCGGTCAGCTGCTTCACCGCATCGGCATCAACCGTGTCCGAGATAAATATTCAAATTTTCAAATAAATATATTGAAAGAAGCATCAACAGCCTGCGCGCGAGACACGAATTCATGCGGTCACTCTTCCAATAAAAGTCTGATCGCCGAATGAAATTTGAATTTCTACTAGTTCTATCAGTCTATGTGAGCTGTGATCAGAACTAGCAAAGTGTAGTGAACTCTTCTATTGAAATTTTGGTACTTGGTTCCCACTGTTTGACTTCAGGAACGTGCAGATTTCTGCAAAAATTGTTGAAACCAATAGTGGTTTCATCTGGTTAATAACTAATGAGAGTAGTTTGTCGTGAGATACAAGTGTACATGTGGGTTGTAGACGTGTGTAGTTCGGTCGCTTCTCATGCATCACTGATAAGATCGATCTTTAAGCGTGCATTCGAAATAGCCTGTGGTCCCATTTAAAATAACCATACCCAGTATCTCTTCTCCTCCCGTTTCACCCCCCCCATTTGTTTGAAATAATGGGAGCTCAAGAGACACTCGATGGGTGTCGCATGATTGAAAGGTTCGCTTCAGCATGGCAACCCGCGATCCTTTATCTATCGATGATTCCGTTTTGGTTCAACGCCCGTTTCGGAACCTCCTCGGACGGTCTTACATATACGTCAGTGGATGCGGAGCTTCGAGCCGCGGTTGAGTTGTGCAGCTACATAGAGTCAGAGTTTCAGATTCGTTAAGAGATTACGAGAATCCAGTCCCTGGGACCAAGGATCGGTGGCTTGTCTATTATACTGCCTCAAGACTCGGAGAGCCAGGCCGACCAGATAACGATAGTCAGGATATTGGTACCAGAGCCGAGGTCAGAGGAGCCGTCGCCTTCCCATTGCTGCCAATTTTTGAGTGACACTCTCTCAGCTGTTGAACGGTAATTAATACGATCCCGGCGTCGACGTTCATGAATAACTTTCGCGGGTATAGACACAAAGTTCAGGCGCGCGCGTTGCCAAACCGATCAAAAAATAATCCGGCCATTAGGGTGACTTTACTTCCATACGAGGGGATCGGAGGCGGTCTGTTGGGGCTGCGAAAAGCGAGCCCAGTCATAATGCCTCGATACATCAAGCTTTGCATCCCTGATATGGGAACCCGTGAGTTAACTGTTAAGTCACAGGATTAGCGGTATGATGTCAAACTTTCTCGACAAAAGTCACACGTTTCTGGGAATTAACTCGATTCCACGTTATTATACCAACTTAAATTTCGTTGTGCATATTTCTTCTGAATCTATGATTTCTGCACCAGGCAAGATATCAAGAAGCAAATAGTATCGAAATCATCCTAAGGTAATATTAGCCTCGTCAAATTTACACCAGCTTGTATAACAAAGCGTGTAGGTACGATACACAAGCAAGACACGGGGTTTGCCAACAAATTAAACTTGATCCTATAAAAACAGTGAGTAAAATCCTGAACAAATACTCGAGTAGAAAATACCAGCCTCTATCTGGACAGCGACTACCGTAGTCCTGTTGACGTTTGGTGACTTAGCGCCATCCCCCTCGACAACAATTCATCCCTGGGCTGCGGAGTCTGAGGGCCCAATGTAGCAGATCGTACCTTCGCACCCTGGGCATCGCGCGAGGGGTCGCAAAGACGCGGTGCCCCGGCACACGCGGCACGTGCTGATCTCTGTGGGAGCAGTGAAAGGGGCGCTAAACCCTAAATCGACCGATACCTACTATGAATCTGTTATTGTATAACCGGGGGATATCCTGCCCCGCAGGGTCTGACTGGCGAGCAATCAGTGCGATCGACTAACGTAATTCAGAAGAGGCGAATCTCCGGTTCTACCTACGTGTGGAAAAATTCAAGTGGGTATATTTGACGAGAGTGTGTGCATCGTGGCGGTTTCGTACGCTATCACCTCCGGGCTACAACTCGAAAGGATGGAGGATGTAACGGTTCACCAAGGTGCAACATCTTACACCGGAGCCGGAGCTTCCCTCTAGGGCGCCCCCGATCTCCCTAGCGTTAGGATTTATAGTCGAACAGAGTCCGCCCCATCCGCGTATCTTCATCTCCCGAGGACGTGGTTCGCCTCGAGTCAAAACCGCTCTCCGGGTCTCGCATACTCGGCTCGTACTATCCAAGAACCGAACTGACTCGGGCCGAACCTCTAATTAATAGAGACACCGACATAGGTGTTTCCTCTCGCGCAGCAACATCCCAATAACCAATATACATGTTAATATATATATTCTTTGTATCGCCCAACGATATCGAATGTGGGTAGAGCGCGCAGCCCTTGTTGAACAATTTAAAAAAAAAACGAAAATTCTACTCGTTCGACGGTCAGCATCATCCTATGGTGACCCGAAGTGATGAGATTAAGTTTGCTGCTGTAGTCAAGCCCCGCAAGACGCGGAACATATTGTTCACTTTGAAATCTAAGCCACCCTCGAGCACCAACGTCCTGGACTAGCTAGTGCGCCGTGGACCCCCCCATGGGAATATTACACACCGGTAACCACCACGACCCCTATCATATAGCGGGCGCTGCTCTCACCCTCTAACTGATGCAGTTTGGTTACATAAAGTCGATTTAGTCAGGGATGGTTTGCCCAGTGATTTATAACCGGCGAACGCACCGTGTGCGGGAGATTAGCGCCGTTACAAATCAGGACATCTTCAAGTTTTAACTACACTGGAATATTTTTCATTTTATTCCTTTTCTTTTCGTCCAATTTGAATTCGTTATACCGGGTTTCTCTTCTCTTCATCTGTCACTCCGTGTAACCGATACCCAGATGTTACGTGCGGCTGACTTCCACGGCTTGATATCAATGGGACAATGAAGTTCCGTCAGCTCTGGAGTGAGAGGACTCTTTTTTTTTTGGTCCTTTTACTTCATTGACAACGTGTCGATCCCCCGCACGCTTGTCACCGGTCTATCAGAAATATCTGAAGCAGGGGGATTTATCTATCAAATGTTGAACGCGAGTCGGTATGCAGGAGGAGTGAAAAGTTTGACGATTGGCGGTGTTCGAAAAACAATGTGGAAACTCTTGTGGCGGTTTGCTACTATAGGAAATGATTAATATCACAGCGTTTCGTCGAAACGCGTATGGGCACACTAATATGCAAATGATGTCTCTCCGCTAAGAAAGCTAATCACAGAGAGGGTACTCGCATAAATCTTGCCACGTGTCATTCCTGAATCACAACTCAGGTGGTAATAATATCCCAGGAGCACGACCCAAGCTGTTATTTAAGTTCATTTTTGCCTCGGGCCGTCACACTTCTTCTTCTATACAGGTGTAACTGTCCGTTAATTCCACATATTACGATCTACACGCGTTTTTACCTCGCTGCTATGCGAATGAACTCGAAACCCAACTACCACATTTATCGATCCATTATTGCACAGGAATTTTGTTCGTCTTATTGTTAATGTACTAAAAAGGTATTATTTTACTGAAAAATAGAACCAGTATCCAGATATCCACGTGATGCTGGGTCTGAACATTACTACGAAAACAAGCCCTTGAACTTACCCTTCGGCTATTTTTATTTTGCAAATTTGACCTCAGATTCTTGATCTGCTACTAATCTTCATAAGATTTCGAATGTTTTTAGTTTTTCCCCCAGCGAATTGGATCTTTTTTTATTTCGCAAATCTGACATCAGATTTATGATCAAAAAACCATATGGTACCAAATTTCATTCAAATTAGTTGATCCGTTCTCAAGACATTGTCTTTTAGTTTATTTTTCAGAATTTTGTTAATCAAAATCTAATCAGTACTACGTTTAGAAAATCTGCGTCGATTGATTTCAATTTGTTTTGGACGTATCGTCCCGACAAAAATTGTATATACACCCAGACGTCAAATTCAAAATAGTTAGATGTGATTGTCTGGACCTGAAAACGTGGAGATCCAGTGAAAACTCAACTTTTCATTTTCGGGTTGGTTACAATAACTTCCTCTTTTCTCCGAAACAGCCAGTCAGTACTGAAAAATCTGCAACAAGGTTTCACCTGAGGTGTATCCGGATGCCATCGAGTTTAATTAGAGCTCTATTCATACTCCAAGAGTTAATCTTTTAATAACGATCGCTGATACTGGTATGTGTAAAGGGCATCTGCTTCCTGTCGAGTATTCGGAGGACATTACTGCATGGCATAACGGAAATCGTACCATACAAGTATCGACTCGTTGAAATCGGTAAGAAGACAGTATAAAGTCGCTTGTAACCATCGCGTCTGTTTAGTTACTTAGTATGCAAACGGCGCGTGGCTCACCTGCCTCCTCGGTTGATTGCTGACCACCGGAATCTAATTTGTACGATGTTTAAATTTACCTATATACATATACCAGTACCTTATACTTGACTTCACTCGCAACTTGGGGCGAGGTCGTTCGCTTCCAATTTCAAAAGCTGATTGATATGCTACCGAAAATATGCTGATCGACCATCCATGCACACGCAAGCTCCGTATTATCTCGATTCACTAAATTAATCATCGTCTAATAACGAGCTTGTGATGTACGCGATGACTTGCGGAAGTCGAAATACACACGGCACCTCCTTGGTTCAGATCGTAATCTCCAATTCTCAGATCGACACTTGGTGTTAGCCAATGGTGACCTTTTATCGAAGATTGTAAACGTACACCTCATCGCGACTTCGGAGGACCGTCTGCGGTATCAAGTGTCGTGTATTCTGAAGTAGCTCTCATTCTATATGCTTCATGGGAATGATTATCTGCTGGTACATCTGAAAGAGAGTTCATACGCACTTACGCACGCACGAAACATCTCCAAATTTATTCACAGTCATACCCCGCTTTCATCCCGTACTGAGGGGACGGAAAGGAGAAGAAGAATCCCTCATTCCGCCTCACGGTCGGACCGGCGTTGATACAACTGGAGTAAATTTAATAGACATTGTGCAGAGTGATCTAGCCCACGTGATCGCGGACACGATGAGGTTAGTCGGTAACCGCGCACAACGCCGCAGCATTGTATTGTTGAATTTGTATTGTGCGGTGTCGACGTGGGAAATGAACATCTAACGTGACAACTTTCACTCCATTAAACAGATAATGAACTTGTTCGTGTATCTGTGTCCTGAACGCGGACGAAGACACGTCCACTAGCGAATACGCGGTAGCGCAAATATTCTGAAGGGAAGAGTTCGGCGAGAATTTATACAGCGATCATAAAGTGACCTAAATTACAAAGTAAACCGGGTTGTTTGAGTGCCATCTCACATCTGGGGGGTGTAAACGCAGAAAAGAGATCGAGGCGACACCTATGCCGATGGAATTACGCCGATTATCACGATTGAGATAAAGCGCCCACGATGCAAAACGACCGACACCGACTGGCACAATCACAAAGGCGCTAACAAATTGATGGGTTAATAAATAAGTAATAGAAGCCTATTCAACCCTTTCGGATTTTAAACTACGAAGGGGTTGCGTGTGAAATTCACTCCATCCCCCGACCCCGAAACCAGTAAGCGTCCAGTTAACCCGCTTGATCCACGACTACAGATCCAATATGGTACAGAAGACTGCTGATCTATACAGGGGTAAAAATAAAGGGACATTGAGAGGCTCACGGCGAGTTGGGGGGGTGACCAATAGAGCAGTCAAATCCCGGCTTGCCTTACTACGATTGCCGGTGCTTCGGACAGAATGGGGAAAAGTCAATTGCAAACAAGATCGAGCCTGCTAACCGCCCTTTCGCCGTCGAGATAATTTCTTCGATATTTCTTGAGATGAAATTGAAGAGTGAAGGTAAGCTAGGGCGAAATTTTCACGATGGCCATACCGAACGGTGAGCTAGGGGCGTAACGCTGGTAGTACAGCGTCGCGACGCCCTTTCTGCTTACCATTTCAATGGGCATGATCAGTGAAGAGAAACATAGGCACGCTGACAACCGGCCTGACCAAGTGGAATCGTACAACGATACCCATGAGAATCTTTTTGCCTCAAAATATACTGACACACCCTTACCGCCCACCGGTGACGAAGGGAATATGCACGCAGGCCATCAACGAGTAGAGCATCCTAGAAGCCATTTTCCATGTGGATTTTATGTGACAACGAAAGTAACGCGGTTTCGGGGTTTGGGATAATTCGGGTCCACGCCCTCCCGCAATATCGGAGTTTATTGAATTTTCAATTTTTGAACCGGCCCTTTGCAAAAGACCGTAACGATCGTTTCCTGATGTGTAATTGACCCGGAGTTTTTTGTGGTAGCGTGAAAAATTTTCTCACGAGAATCCGGCTCGTACAATCAGTCAATTTGCAGCAACCAGGATTTTATAAAAAGGTTTACAATGGATCGTTGGGATCCGCCCACCGTTTGCCGAGGTTTGACACTTTAAAACAACCCTTCCGCCTTCGTTTCTTCTCTCTGGACCCCAGTGCGACCGGCCCGGGAAGGGTGATACGGCACGGAGGCCACCGAAAAATATATTTGTATACGAGTAGCTGGTTGTTATATAGATCCATCCATCATTTCTCTCCCTCTTCGTACCGGCACGCGCCCTTCTAACGTTTCTGGATTAACTCACTTTAAATTCTAAACCACCCCTTTCGAAATTTAACTGCTTACTATATACTTTAGGCACGGTGAATTCGTGTGGAAACGAACGATTCCAGGAACCGATGAAATTAATCTTATCACAGACTACAGTCCATTGTTCATCCGTATTTACATAATTCTGAGTACCAACCCAGATATCTCTTTAAGGTGATCCAATTAGCCTACCGATGCCGTCCGCGTCTCGTTCCCAGCTGCTGCTAGCCAACTAGGACTCTCTCGACGACGGATATCGTTGAGGAAAGCGTTCCTGGATGTATGTACATACAAGTTCAGACTTCAGCCCCGCGAGCTCTTATCGCGTGTAGCCAAGAAAGCAAAACGTCGTGTGCAGACCTAACAAGCACAGATGAAATCTCGTCGACCTCTGCGCGTGGTTGAGGAAAACAGAAAAATTTACGTATAATCTATGTAGCACGGAACCAATTTCGAGAAAACCAAAGACAAGAATTTGCTGAAACTGGGGAGAAGATAAGGATACACTGATCCGTGCTTATTATTCATGATGCTAACTGGGCTGGCACCGTTTCTACCATCGCCTTAGGATATACCCGATGTATCGAAGCCTTGTGCACGCCCAGCGACCCCTGCTTACGATATCATCGGTGCGGTTCACTGGCAAAAATACTCGGGCACGTTTAATATTACGACACTGATACCGTAGGAAACCTGTTAGCTCGAGAATCTCGTTATCCTTCCGACGGGGAAAGAAAAACCGTCGCCTCCTAATTTCTGCCAATGGCTCAAAGTCGTCTTCTATACCGTGCGGTAATATAATTGTCTGAAATCAAGATGAAAATCTTGTGGAACCCGAGTCCCCCGTTATGCTGAGCAAGTTGGGATAGAAATCTGAGGCTATCTCCTCGGTGAGCGATCGTCTTTTGGTTCGGCTAACGCGCGGAACCTCTTCGCGCCACAGAAAACGGAAATTACGTCTGGGATTCCATCTCCGGTGTTGTGCCAAGTTGCGACCAAGTTCGCCACCTCCTGCAGAGAATCGAGGGGAGCTAGTTTGCTGCGGTTATACAGAGTTTGTCGAAGTGGGAATACGGAGAACGGCCTCCGCAGTTATCAAACTTTAACCGTTAAAAGATCCACAATCCACTCTCTTTTCAGCGGTCGAAGTCCAACTTGATGAAAGTCGTCGTACGGTGATTTACGTTGATTCGTCAAAAATCGCAACGAAACGCATTTTACAGAGCGTGGGCTAGCGCTGCAGGGTCGCAAAAGCTCCTCTCCGAGGGTAATAAAGCCATCTTGCAAAACCCTCCCTTATTCCTCCCGACGTCCCTCAGTTCCCGGAGGAGGCCCAGAGCCCGTGGATAGCGATCTATACTGCTGCACCCCTCCAGCCTCGTTGCCAGGCAACGAGTCAACCCCTTCTCCTTCCACCGAACAGAGATTGCGCCCTTATCTAGCGAGATACAAGCCCCCCTCTCCCCTCCTCTCCTCTCCTCGCCTCGCCTCGCCTCGCCTCTTCTCTCCTCACGGCATCGTACACTCTTCCCCGCCTCGGAGTTTAGGGCAAGATTGACGTAGGGGTGGAGACCAGCATCTGATTCGATCTTGGACGATAAAATTACCCCGCTAGATACCCGACGGTGCAAGAATCTCAAGTTTATAGACAGATTTCAGGATTAAGCTGTACCCAAAAGGATGAGCTCCGAATTGCCCTCGGTCTCCTGCACTCACAACGTAGAGGACACACATTAAATGGAAAAGTCCTCTTGGAGGGTATACGCGTTTCTTCGCAATTAAACTCCAATGGTACGTCTTTTTCACTTTGATGAGATTTTTTGTTTCGGTCGAATATCCATCCCTTGGGAATAATTCGCAGTAGCGAACGGGGAGGGATAAATTTGAGTTATGTGGTAATGTAGCGTTTGTGAGGTGGCGCAAGTTTTCGCTTAGATTCTGTGAATATAAATCAAAATCCCTTGCAATCCAATTTACGCTGGGTTAAAGAATCCCTCCTTGTCTCATTCTCGTTCCTCTTCTATACCGAAGGACTTACTGTTGACCCATCTCTCTCTTACTCTTTAATTTCCCCTCTATCCTCTGTCACCCTCTCTTCTCTCTCTCTCTCTCTCTCGCGGGAAGGGAAAAGGGAGCCCAGAGAACTGATAACGGTTTGATGTATGGCCCAGTGACGTCACGAACTGAGGGGCCGAGAACAGATTACGAAAATCGATAGGATTATGAACAAAGGAGTTTTCGAAGCGCCATTCGAAAACGATCTCTCCGCAAACGCGACAGGAATTTTATCATTTTCCACAACATTCACTCTGACATCTACCTCCATGCGTTATACTCAGATTCGACGGTTCGGAAAGTCAATATCCAACCGAACAGAGCATTTCTGGACGCCCAATTCTATCTTTCTACTTCAGGACTCACAGAGTACTTATTGTCCTAATAAGTATAAGACAGTCTTACGTAATTCATATTGTTCAAAATCCGAGTCAGAGTTTAGATCGTCTCTGGCGGTACGAGCTAACATAAAATGGCGTCGGATGAGGGTTTCGTGGGGTTTGTGGAAGCTGGAGGAAGAGGCAGCGAGTGATTTAGTAAGATGAAAAGCCACCCCTGAGGCGTTATCTGGCGTAGACAGAGATTGCCTGTTCCTTAGGAAACCCCGGCCTCAGTTGGTGGAGCCAGGGGTGAGAAGATCTCTGGTCGCATCTCGCCCAAGCTTACACGGGTAATGGTAATAATAAGAGAATAACATTTTGGGTCGAGCAATAACCACTTGTCGACGATGTATCGCCGCCGATACTCGGATATTGATCGAAAACTACAACGTTGCCGAGAATCGAAATCTGCACGGACTCTTTTGTTCCGAGTATTTCATGCGGTTTATAGTTGATTCGTTGATTTTAACCTCAGATTCGCAACATGCACAGTTTCAGGTCGTCGGTGGCTACGGAATCGCTGTCTTTTACAATCAGTGAAACGTCCCATCAGAGCAATCGAAGACAGCACGAGCGGACTGTGATATTCGCGACCCGTCTCGAGTGCGCGTTATTGATAATCGGTCTTCAAACCGGAGTGATGGAGCTGATGGCCACGTTCGTCCTGGTGGAATATAACAGTGGGGCGTTGGTATTCGTCGCTACATTCGTACTGGCTATGTTCGTCACGCTACCCCTCATGGTGCATCAAATATTCTACGGACTGTTCAACAGATACGGTTTCATCAAGTTCTGGAACATGGCGCCTGTGGCTTTTGGCATTGGGTTTTCCATGGTCGTGTACAGCGTCTACGAGTGCGTCCTGTGGGCCGCTATCACGGGCCTCCTCATCCTCCACACCTGCTACATACCCTTCCGCAGTATCTCCGAATGGAGTACTTGTTCGAAGATCGAAAGACCCGAAGGAGTTATTTGCTACGATGCCGACTCAAAGTTCCCGAGTGCGCCCTGCAACCTCACGACCTACCCTGCGCTCGAATTCTACAAGAAAATATCGTACGGGCCGCAACTGGGCGACGGTTACAACGGCATCAACGGTGCGTGGTTCGTCTGCTGCTTCGTGGTCTGGCTAATCGTCTTCGTAATGGTGTCGCAAGGGTTTCGACGGCTGAAGGCGATCCTGATCAGAGTGTCGATGGCCTGTCTACTCGTGCTGTTCCTGTTGGTTGTCTTCTCGTTCAGCAGCCAGCAGAAAGGCGACGTGGCACCGAAGCAGGGGTCAATCCTCGAAAGGCTCCACCCCACTCGCATCACGTTGGTCTGGCTGGTCTGGCACGCGATTAGAGTCGTCCAAATACAACTGGGCACACTTTCTCAGTTGGGTAGCTACTTTCCTCCGGAATCGCCGTTGATCGCCGACGCGGTGATGATATTGCTCTTCGTATGCGTTTACAATTTGGGCTTTGCCTACTTTGCGCACTACTGTCACACCTGGATCGAGGTTCATTTTGTCGACATACAACATCAGTGTCTCGCCTCGGACGTCTTGAGTGCGCTATTCGGCTCCGTACCTACCGCGATATCCTTCCTTGCCATGGGAAACCTATGGCTCTTCCTATTCTACACGACTTTTGCCATGAAAACGATAATCCAGATCGTGATCACCCTCACCGCGACCATGAATGCCCTGTCTGAAGTGTTCCACTTGCATCGTCACAGACAACAGATAGTCGCAGTCCTCTGCACGGTCGCGCTCCTGCTTGATTTACCCTTCACCATGACGAACAGCGAGCCGTTTCTCGCCCACATTTACCGTTTCATCGAGCTGATCGTGGACTTTTCCATCATCAGCATCGCCGTTACGCTCGTCATCTGCATCTACTCCCTCAGACGAGTATTCGACGACATGCATTTCGCGTACGGCGTAGAGCCGGCGAGATTCCATAAAGTCATCTCATACTTGTCCCCGTTCTTCGTCGGCTTTGTTGTAGTCACTGCCTTCACGTCGGTAATATTCAAGTGGTCGTCGGACCCTGCCTTGGCTGATTGGTGGACCGGGCTATTCGCCGGTCTCATAGCGCTCGTTCTCCTTGCGCCGATCCCGGGCTTCGCTATCTACGTCTACGTGATACACCTCATGAAGCACAACATTTCTGAGATGCTGCAGCCCACCGCGACCTGGGGACCCCCAGAAGCAGACGCTAAGCGGGCCCGACTCGATTTCAACCCTCGTACCAGTGTGAAGTACAGGTCCAAGAATCCCTGCACGCACAACTGCTTGCTGAACAATTTGCGCATCAAGATCGAAGTCGAAAAGCGGGAATCGCAGCGCAAGGAGTTCTTCCTTAATGTATTCGAGAGCCCGAGTTATGCGGAATGGGACGACGACGAAGACTGGCACTACGGTCATGATATCATAGGGAAAGCTCGCACCATTGACTGGGCAGGCGACTTCAGAACGCCGAACACACGAGCTGACCACCAGGGTATCGATCCGACCATTGTTATCAAGGGAAATGAAGAGCAGGGAGAACACAAGGTCGAGGGTGATAAAGAGGGAGGGGGAAACGTTGGTGTGGAAGAGAACGTTGAGTCTGGAGCGAAACCGGAAGAAGACGTCAATGCGGATGTTGATATGACGGTCATCTCGGAAATCGACGATCCACACAAGCCGGAAATGGACTTTAAACCCGACATCATTCTTCCGAATTTGAACACCATCGGACCTCGTACCGGCATCCAGAATCTCGACACCCATCAGGTTTTGGATCAAGCACTTCCGGGGCCTACGCCACGTTACGCAGGCGATTTCCCGAAACGTCCTCGGAGAAGAAGACGTTCGACGAAGGGACGAGTGGCAGAAAATCTAGTCGAACCGGTAAGCAGTATTTCGATTCGATTGATAATGTGGGGGAGAGCCTCCCTGAAAATTTTCCGTACTTTTGTAAAATTAAACGAACCCCGTAAATTCATTTATTTACTTGCGTCGGGAGACTTGTAACAACAAATTAAGTATATTTCACGAGAACTGTAGTTAAAGGCGGGTGAAGTGGGCCCCCCCCTGGAAGTTTCTCAGATTTCTGCTCACTTTGCCCGCCTTTTTCCTTAGTTCTCGTAAAATATATTCAATTTGTTGTTACAAGTCTTCCGACGCAAGTAAAGGAATAAATTCGTAATGGTTGTCAATTTTGGAAGAAGTTGGAAAATTTTCAGAAGGGCCCACTTTGCCCACAATGTTCTAACTTTGAGGTAGACGCTCGTTTTTGGTCAGATTTCCGTTTTTGGTAAAAATAAGAAGATTCGACCAATATAATCTCAACTTTTAATATTATTTTCTTGATAGGCTCAATTTGTCCGCCCCCCCTCTATTCACGATGAACCATCTCACCATGAGCCATCGAAGACATCAATGACATCGATGACATCGAAGACATCAATGACATCGATGACATCGATGACATCAATGACATCGATGACATCAATGACTTCGATGACATCGATACCCAAGGATCATTACACGAGTAGAATTGTCAAGCGGCCAAAAAGACAGTGTAGGTCAGAATCGTGTCAAACCGAGAAAGGGCTGAAACGCTTTGGACGTCTGGTTCTGGGCATATTGAAACCATGGAAAAAGAATAAACGCAAGAAGCACAGATGCGTTGGAACATGTCCTCACACTCGGTCATCGGGTGGTGCCAGCAGCGCAGTTTCGTACGATTCTACCGATGAATCGTTGACGTTTACCGAAATGGATGAGTGGCCATAAACGATATGAAGAGTTGTCTAGAATCACGTGAGTACAGACAAGTTGATTCTTTCCTTCAGAAATGAAAACCTTGTGGTGGGAAAAAATATACGAGGTAAAAAATTACCGGTAGAAGCGTTAAGTGCGCTCGCGGTTCGAGACCGCGACAACTTTTTAGGGTCTCGAGAAGAAAAGTTACGAGGGCTTAAGTAAAGCCCGGAATAGATATAGGTTGAATCTCGCCAAGGGTGGTGCGGAGGATTGAAATGGGGAGAAGGCGAACTTATAAAAGAAGTTTGAAGCCCCGGCGGCAACGGTGGCGCCGGCACGTCATTCTGAACAAGGAATTAAATTTTTATATCTTTTGCTGAGAGCTCGGAACGATGGAAGCTTCTCCTCATCGACGGTCTGGGCGGTACGAGGTTAAAAATCCTCGCATCAAATCACCGTCCTCAGGATTAGCTAATTTTCTTTGAACACGCGTCGCCAGGATATATTGACACTCGAATGATCGAGTGACACGTTCGTGCGAATACCTACAGCCACGTAAGCAGATCTCTAGGATACGGACCCCGAAGACGCCATCAAACGGACATCACAGCGGAACTAAGGCACGGTCGTAAACCTGAATCTGCGAGGAAATACGTAATATATATATATATGTGACATGCAGCGAAGAACACTGAACAAGGACGGGATAAGAATGGATAGAGAAAGTCATAAACCGCGCAATCCCTCGTGAAATGTACTTTATCTCAAATCCATCCGAATCCCTCCTCCCCTCGCAATGCAAGAGTTACACACACCAGCTAGATGTCGGTCCTCTAAAACTAACCAGACCGTTTCCCTCGGAGAATTAAACTTCCCGCGGCTCAGAGTATCCACAGATCCCTAGATATCGGAAACTATTCCACAACTCAGAGAAAGATTAATCATTATTGCAGTAGATGAAGATGCACAACACCTCTCTATGAATAAACGTGCATGTGAAGTGCATTTTTTCGCCACTGTCACTCATGCAGACAAAGGATAGGAGAATAGAGCCTTTACGTGAAAGCCTAGAAGTACATACACTCAATTTTCTTGTGTAGTTATTTTTGGTACTACTTCAGCACTTGTTTCAACCACCAAAATAAGTATAATATTGACATTGACACGAAATTCGTGTAATACCTGAGCTGATTTTCTGGAAAACAAAACTTTGTACTGTGCATTATTACCAGAACTACGGACTTGGGTGAATGTCCACCCCAGGCAAACTCGAAAAATGACGTTTTTGTCGTTTTCTTCAGCACTTTAGGGAAGTTGAATCAATTTGTCACCAACTATTCTTCAATAAAATCGAATTTCCTTTCTCCTTATTGAAAAACGGAAAGATTCATGTACATACTTATGAGTCCCATTATTCGCTCCCAGAGCGATTTTATGAGGAAGAAACGCGTGGGGTGAATATTTACCCCAGTCCGTACTTTAAGGGCAGAAAAAAGTCTGTACTTCTAGGGCTGTATCTTTCTCAGATACAGAAAAGGGCCCTCACTGTCTCTAACACGTATACATAAACTTGTATCTATGCGTTGGATTCTATCCTTCACCCTCCCTGCTCATTTGCTCTAGATCCTTGCAAAGTCGCTTCCAGAACCTCGGTTCCATCCGCTAACCCTATCTGATCGAACCGCATAGAGCAGAAGCAGCTTGGGTCGAAACGCGAGAGGCCAAAGTTTTGCTTACAAGATTAGTAGTAAAATTGTTACTCGACAATTCTTTGACATCGATTTGTGCTTCAGACACTGAATTTATCTTCAGTTTGACGATGAAGTAGAAAAAGAAATGATGTTTGTCGAAGCAGAAAATGCAAGTTTGGAGGAGTAAAGGGCGACGTTATACCGTCGGGCCTAAGTAGTCGCAAGATGAAGGCAGCATTGTAGGGACGATATCGGTAAGCAGAAATCAGTAGTTGAATGGATGGCGCCAGTCCACCACTCTCGGTTCGCCCGGGCTCAAACTCTTTAGCATTTATGCTTGGAATCGCGTCTGTCTGCCCGAAGGCACTACTGAGAATTCTTAACTTCATTAAAATATCACCATCAACACTAGCGCGCGGCACCCACGAGATCTCACATTGTTTTACGTAGTTCGCAAACACGTTGCCGACCGGAGGAATTATGCTAGAAGAATATAAAATCGGTTATTGCGAAGATATGAAAGATGGAAGATAAACAATATCGCTGGTAAAGTGTAAGAATCGCAAGTCGGAGACAAATGTACACATATTTTCCACAAGTTGTGGCTGATGATAAACTGCAGGGATGTGACAGTTGTATTTCATAGTAACAAAGTGGGGACCACGCACGATGTACGAGGAAGTTGCTTTGGTTTTTGCCGCTGGAGTAATTGAGCTTGGCTCGTCTGCCCTCGGCTAAATGAGCTAGAAGGCGCCTTGCATCGTACTGCATACACCTATCCGTACCACTTCACGAATGTGTGCAATGCGGTAGTCTGAGTACGAGGGGTGAATTCCACACCGAACCTCGATATCATTCGAATAATCAACCAAAATTCCTGAACTGTATAACCAGCGTTTATATCCATGTACATTCGAATATCAAGTCTAATTATATGACACTAAAAAAATCGTATCGTTGTCGCATTTTATGATAAAACTATGAATATAGTAAATTAAACTGAAATTGTGACTGGGAATACTATATCTCAATTTGGTTTGCTATAATGAATAGTTGATGCCTGAGTGATAATAGAGTTCATCAACGTTCTCGACAATATAGGACAAAGAATTTAAATACCCAGAGTAAAGGCAGCAATCATTAGCAAAATTTAGAACAAAAAGTCATAGAAAAAAAGAAACTATAATAATTTTTGTACCGAAATCCTGAACCTGCGAGGCGTCTGAACATCTGGTGTGTTGTTAGAAATTCAACCCTGTCCCTACTGTTCCATCCACCATGGGATAGGATATCTCGCTCCATTAAAATAGATGAAATGAATGCCGCGTTAAACTCGAGGTTGGAACAAACAACGATTATATTGGTGCGCAAACTACGCGCATCCCCTGTATTATTATTGTGGTTGTTATTATCGTTGTTGAGAAGCTTCGTATACAACAAATCATATCGAATGTAACCCTTTTACGGCATTACTAATGAGTTCCAGACTTTGATTTTTTATTCCCATCCGCAGACGCTTCGAGAAATTCTTATTTCGTCTAATTGTTGAAGTATAACGAAGTTTCCGCAGTCCCATATTACGCGATTGTGAGATCGATGTGAAGATAATTATTTCTATACCTAGAGATCGCTATATCGGCGGTGAAATGTAAGAGTGATATGAAAACGAATGGGAATTCGAGATGCGTAACAAGTTGAATGTAATTAACGAGTAAGACGAGGAAGTGCGGCTTGGATTGCGTTGATCTGATACCAGGGTCTCCGCGAATGCATCAAAGGAGATTTGATGCAAACATCATCTTTCATCCTCACGTTCAATTAAACTTGATAAATAAATGCATTCACTAAATGTAATCCAAACGTTTTTCTCTTCTTTTTTTTTTTGTTTGTTTTTGTTTGTCAAGTACGTATATGAAAGTTCATCAATCCGAGGACTAAACTACGTATGTCAACGTTCTTTGCGCAATAACGTATAGATGTAAGGTTAAAAAATATATTCTTCAAAATAAATCACTCACGATTGGCTAGCTGCGACACGATGTCACGCGATCAATCTTACCACCAATCATTATTCAAGTCACATTAAATACTCGATGTTAGAGTAGCTACATCGCTTCGGTAATGGGCTATAATTCAATCGATATCACATTATCGTTTTATCAGATTCAAACGGTACTCTGAATTAATATTTCCTATGGTTCGACCCTGCAATTCTGAGAACGGGTAAAAACTATAAATCTTCAATTACGTTCGACTCGCTATTTCAAAATTAATTCAACACTATTTTGGTATCATTGAAAAAACAAACCCAAACAGGCTACGATCTACTTTCTCGAGAATGACTGGAGACTATGTAATAGCATCCGTGATCATTTTTTCGGGTTTATGATTTCAAACGATGATTTAGCTGACAAATAACAATCAAAAAACTATGGAACATTTATGTATCAGGTATAAAACGTATAATTAGCGATTTGAAAATCAGTGTTGTTTAAAACGGTCTCCTTTGCGCGCCATGTCGTGATGTCATAATTGCATATTTACCCAATTATTACGTCATGCGAATCAATGCGTTAGCGCTCCCGTGATTTGTTATTATCTTATTATAAAATCGGATGTATAAAATATGGTTTTAGTGATTCATATCAGTCTTGATAGGCACGATGATCATAAATAAATTAATCAACCATTATCAATTTTTTTTTTAGTGCTATATACTCACATATCGTACCCCCAGAATCAAAGTATAACAACTCGAAAGAATCTCGATTCTTCGAAACTCGGATAAAAAATCGTGGAGTACTTTTATTTTAAAGCAAATTCATGAAAACTAGTTTTTTTTAAATGTTACACTTTGATTTTGGGGGGCGATACAATATATCAATCATTTTTGTCATCTTCTTTTGACGACTATACTGCGACATAGCATCTTGTTTTTTATTCTCATTCATACATTTATAAATGTTATTCAGAATACTGATCGAAATCACTTCCAAATCTTACGTATACGGTTATACAGGGTGAATTCCTAACGACTCGTCGATCTGAAGTTGTCCAGAATAGTGAAAGAAGCTTTCAGACATTTCTGAGCCAATATTCACCCTGAGGAATTCACCCTGTATATATTATATTATCTGTATTCTATATTACCCCTGCCCAATCTCTTTTTTTATTAAACTTTAACACACCAAAATATACAATATAAAATAAAATAAACCGAACAAATTATCCGAACAAATTATCTCGTGGAAAGTTTAAATTTCCCGCGTCCCGCTTCTTGCGGAAAAAGTAGTTTGTAAGACTGCCGGCAGTTTGCGGCACTGTTTGAATACATCGGTGGCATCATCTGGCGGAACTTGGGTCAACTGTCGAAAGTGTAGAGTCTAAGAATAACAATAATAGTATTGAAATGAATGTAGGCCTATTTTTCGCAAGAATATCTATTATCTATAACAAGTAGGTAGTGTGAGTTGCGACTGTGTGAGCCGAGAAGGCGCATCGCGGTATCGCGCCGCCGGGGTCCTCCGCCGTTCGGTCAGTGATTCAGTCACATAACGTGTCACTGGTAACGTGGGTGTCCGGGACGCAGAAACAGGCATGGTGATGACTGACAGACGTGACAGCCGTGAGGTTCTGACGATATTATTCCTCTGCGTATTGTGGTACATCGTGTCAAGCAGCAATAATGTTATCGGGAAGATGCTGCTGTCCGAGTTTCCGTTTCCCATGACGGTCACTATGGTGCAGTTAACCTCAATAACAGTATACTCGGGACCGTTCTTTAACCTATGGGGCGTAAGGAAATACTCCAATGACATACCGTGGCGGTATTATTTTCGTCTCATAGTACCACTCGCTCTTGGTAAATTTTTCGCATCCGTATTCAGTCACGTCAGTATATGGAAGGTCCCGGTCTCTTATGCTCACACTGGTACGAAATAAAATTCGATTATGTATCACACAACACATTCGACATCTCATATCCACACGCGAGTTATCAACTTTCAAATTTCCTCCCCTCCCCCGCCATCGTGGGAACAATATGCTTGCTTTTTTTCCCTCATTCATTTATCCATTACTCATTACTTGTTTATTTATTTATTTATTTATTCATTTATTCATTTATTCATTTATTTACTAAATTAAATCTAGAAGAATATTAAATCAAATAATTGTTCATGTAAGTTATCCGGAAGAAGCATGTAAGCAATGCAAGCACGTGTGTGCAGGCTCGGTACACACGATGGAACTGTAAATTGTCGCAGTATTTTGTTAGCGATGATTAAACCGGCTGTCCATATTTATGCATGCAGAGAATGTATCGATTTGTAATTGCAATTGCCTCTTGTGCGGGTGACGATTGATCCTTGAGCTTGAGCCTTGCAGAAAGTCAAGAAAACTGATGCTTTGTTCACCTGTGTCAACTGCGTGCCCTTGTCTCGTCAGAGTTTAAAAATATCCATATTTGATTAACAGTCACTTTAGTTGGCAGAACGATGTAACGGATTTTGGCACATATTTAAACTAGCCTACCGGTTTCACTTGTTCAAACAAAGTAATCTTCTATCTGGTCAGAAACTGGCCCAAAATAAGTGAGAAAAGAATCTCAAAACGTTTTGGAAATAATTCTCAAAAGCCCTAATTGCAAATAAAAAAGTACCGAATTAAGCTCTCTAATTTCGGTACCTTTTAATTTGGAATTATGACCTCTCGGTCGAAATTGCGCAAGCAAGACTCTTATGAAAGTTTGGCTCTGTCCCAGTGAAGGCTACAATGCCCTTCTTCACGGTGGTCCTATCGAGGATAATCCTCCGTGAAAAACAAACAAACAAAGTCTACCTCAGCCTGGCACCGATCATCGGAGGTGTCGCCATCGCCACATTGACGGAACTGAGCTTTGACATGACGGGGTTGTTGAGCGCCCTCGTATCCACGATGGGATTTTCCTTGCAGAATATATTTTCTAAAAAGGTAAATTGCACCCATGTTCGAGGAAAAGCACCGTTTGACTTTGTCTTTCTTCATTTCCAGGTGCTACATGACACGGGGGTTCATCACTTGAGGCTCCTGCACATGCTCGGAAGACTGGCTCTGTTCATGTTCCTGCCAGTCTGGTTGATATACGATTTTAGAAGTTTACTTCACGACCCGTCGACCGGTTCAAACGTAGAAGTCAGTTACAAAGTACTGATGCTTCTATTCACCGACGGTATTTTGAACTGGCTTCAAAATATCATCGCATTTTCAGTATTATCCATAGTCACGCCGCTTACTTACGCCGTAGCCAGTGCCAGCAAGAGAATATTCGTTATTGCTGTCAGTCTATTTGTTTTAGGCAATCCTGTTACGGGATTAAACGTTTTAGGAATGACTATGGCCATACTGGGTGTACTCTGTTACAACAAAGCCAAATACGATCAGAGACAGGCCAAAAAGAAAGAAACCTTACTGCCTAAGTATAATTTCTCCCTTCAGAATGGTCACAATTCGTTTATGGTCAACGGTATGACCGATAATACGCATCTAATGCACGCTGTTTAGGTCAAAAATGTTTTACATTTTATTGGGTTCTTTTTTAGGCACAAATTTCATCTTTTAAGACGATATTTTAAGGGATATTTCTTTAAATTATAATTCCTCCGTTACTCTACATAGACGAAGCATTTTGCTGACATAATTTTTAGACCGTATATTTGTGCCTAAAGAAGAAGTAAAAATAGTATTTATTTACAGTTTATTTACCACGTGTGCAATTGTGGTATCGTCAGGAATTGATTGGACAGTTATTATTGTTTTTTGTTTTTATGACAAAAAATCTATGGCTACTTCTTTTATAAAACGTTAGAGGGTGTTCTTTTTTTTTTTGAAAGAGAGAGAGACAATTTTAAGATGCAAATTTTCTTACTTTTGAATAATTTTTATCATTCAAATGTACAGTTAAATAAGAGGGAGAAAATTTGTTGCATTTGTGCGCATGAACGGAATGAGTGCAAGAGGAAGGTGATCTAGCTCAAAAAAAAGTCTTTAATATATATTTTTTTATAAATAAACGCAAGCGTACAAAAATAGAGTAAAGATTGGTTATTCATCGTTAACTCTAATCCTTATTTAAGATAAATTAATTTTATGTGAAAATCTTATTAGTCTATTATAAAGTTTTTGTTATATTTTGCGGAGACAGGGGTCTCGCGACGGTCAAATCCAGGCGAGGTCCAGCAGCTGCGATCAGAGGAACTGCCAAGCAGCAGTCGCAGTCCTCTGTACTAGCTTCGTTCACTCTCAAAATCCGATCAAAAGGCCTTAAAATACCGTCGCAAGGACCTCCGGGTCTTAATCTGTTGATATAAACACCTCGTTCGTACATTCCGTCAGAAACAGAGAAGCCAAAGTCTTCGTACACGGGATCTTTGTGCAGGCAAACGTGAACTATCTGCTGGGATCTATTGTCAGTCCCATTCCGACCGGGAGATCTGTAAAAATGCACAACGATGTGTTACGAATTGATGAATTGAGAAAAAGAAGAGGAAAAGTATCGCTCAAAATTACCCTGGGTAAGGCATCGATAAATCGAGCTGACCGCTGTCCACGGATGCAGTTTCCCATAATCTCAATAGCTCGGGTCCTGGTCCAACACCCTCGCCAACATCTCCCCATGAGTCTACGGCGCTGTCCACACTGGGAAGACTCTCTCGAGCTGATCTCAAATTTCCTCCGGAATACTGAGACTGACTTTGGTCATTCCCGACAGTGGATTCCCTGCGGATATTCAACGATCGATGATTAACGTATAGAAAATAGGAAATGAATAATTAAAACGGGGATTACCTCGCTTCTGAGACTGTATCCGGCTTCCTTATCGTGAGCGCGACTACGGAGCTCCCAGGTCTGTGCAGGAGTTGAGCAGCCTGACGCAGGTCTCCTGGATCCAGTTTTTGCCCATCGATAGCTAACAATCGATCTCCAGGGGACAGACTTCCGGTTCTATGGGCCAAAGAGCCTCGGCGAACTTCGGCTATTGCTAAGTCCTCGTTTACAGTTAATCCCAGGTCAGGTTGTCCACCTAGCGGTCTTGCTACTCTGACTGTGAATACTCCGGAGCCTGGAACTACCGCGCCTCCAACTTTGTATTCCGTTACAAGCTCGACCTGTTGATGAATGAGAATGTTATTGCGATACACATTGAATAGATTTTCTCCAGACGTGATTTTACCTGCGAAGCTTCTAAGAGAGCAGCGACTTCCGCAGGCTGCATATCTCTCAGCATTCTTCTGTTGATAGCAATAACTTTGTCTCCAGGAAGAAGAACTCCGCTTCTCTCCGCTGGACCTCCAGCCTCCAATAAATCGACCACATAAGCGAGTCTGTCCTCCGATGGTCTGAGAGACAGCCCAAGTCCTCGATGATCGGGCCTGAGAACTGCGGTCAGACTTTCTTTGGTGTACAAAGTCTGCGTTGAACTTTGTTGAGCCTGAGGTTGAGCCCTCCTCTTAACAGTTCTCGAAGAGGCGCTCGGAGGTCTTGGCAAAATTTGCAATCTAGCTATCCTGCAGTTTTCGGAGACATTGCGCAGTAGCTTCGCGGCCGAAACCGCGTCTTGAACCGGCATGTCGTCGACCGCCAGCAAACGATCCCCCGGCTGAAGTGCTCCGCAACGATCGGCAGTGCTGGCTGGTCGCAGACTCTCGATGCAAACTCCGTTTGGAGTTTCTCTCACAGTCAGACCCAATTCGCCTAATTGAAATAAACGAAGCAATTAATAAACTTGACAATGAATCGTACAAGAACAGGAATACCAGAAAATCCTCGTTCCAATTGCACGAGAAGCGGCCCAGACGTAGCCGCCCGAGCCTCGTCCATGTTGGCAACGTCGTATTCGATGGTAAGCGAAGCCACGAGAGCATCGGAGCTCCTTCTGAGAGCTCGTTGTGCTTCGGCCAACGTGAGACCTCGGAGTTCGGTTTCGTCGACTGCGAGGAGTCGATCTCCGGGTCTGACTCTTCCCTCCCTGGCCGCAGGTCCGTCGGCTCGAACCCCAGTGACGACCAGAGCTCTTGCGACCCCGCCTCTCAACGTCACCCCTAGACTGCCGCCCTCTCGTTCGACCCTGACCTGAGCTACTTTTGAAGATACACTAGAAGGGGGCGGACTCGACCCCTCGCTTTCGTCCAAGGCGAGGAAATTGCTCGGATAAAATTGCTGCTGTCCAATTTCCTCCGTGCGATTGGACTCCGAACTCGCCGTGGTCGCCACGCTTCCGGGTCTTGTTCGACTCTTGTGAGAGCGCATAGTTGCCAGTCTTAAAGAACTGAACATTTTAGATTTTTGTATACGGGTATTGAGATTATTTAGAACTGTTTCGACGGCATATTGTTATCTTTTTTATTTTTATTTGATAATTAAAACACTGGTGAACAAAACTTTTATCGATTCGCATGCATAATGGGATTTTTTTTTTTTTTAATTATTAATATTTTGTACACTGAATTTTAAATAATCTGTTATTATTATTATTATTATTATTTTATTTCATAAGAGTCACTAAGTGGTAACAATTTCTTTATTTCATTTTCAACGAACTTTGTTTTAAAAACTATTTTTTAAATTAATGTTGTTATGTTTTTTTTTTCTTATAAAAATATGTACACATGGATACGTTGTATCAAAATATCCTATACAAAAAAGAACAACACCAGAAAAAAAAATTAACAAATAAATAAGGAAGGAAAATGATAATTAATGAGTTTTAAAAATGAAAGGGTTGTTGAAAAAGTTGAAAATTTAATAATTTTTGAAGATCTGTTTGCTCTAAGAACGCGTTCTTGCAAGGCAAAACTCCTTAGAACTGAGCAGAGGAGTGTAACAACGCGAGATGAGTTCGAAAATAGCATCAATAGGGCCGCACCTAAGGCAGACACGAAATATCTATTTATAATACAACACCCTCGCTTTTACGCTCTTGGTATTACGCGTTGCATTTGCGGCCCTGCAGGCGCCCCGCAGTCGCCCTGCAATCCGTAGTGGCGTGAAATTAAGTCTGTACTTCTCGTTATCCTCTGATCAAAACTTCTATTAAATACCTACACACTTATGTTACGCCTGATAATGATGATGGTCAACACAGGCTCTCCGAGTCTATGAATCATAAGATTTACATTGCTTTTGTTCTTACAGAAATTTTCATCGTCGATGCATAATTGCAATTCATATACTTACAGCTAATCAATTTTTTTTAAATGCTACGCGATTAGAATAATACAAATTGATCGAGTCTTATTTATATATCATCATTTTATAACGTAACATCCGTATAGTGTTTGACTGTATCTTATTTACTTTCATCGAGCCAAAAATTGCTCGCCAAAAGACCGATCGTACGACAATAACAAACGTTATGTACGTTTAGTGGGTTTTCTGATTGTCGCAGAGTAAAATTCAAATTATTTTTATATACAAACGAACAAAAATCGATATCCAGCCGATATAAAATTTTTCTTTTCTTTCATCACGTGAATTCTACTCGTGATTTGAGCCTCTCAAAGTAGTCGTATCATTATGAGCGCAAAAGCTTATTCTAGCGATTCGCTACTTCCTCGGAAAATCTAAAGTTAGCAATAAGCTACTCGAGAAGCCAAAGGGGACAGGCAGGAGGGAGGAAGAGAGTCTTTTCACTGGTGAAACACTCAAAACTTTATCTATCGTGGCCATATAATAATAAGATACTTCTGCGGTATTAATAACTTAGCCACAGGCACGTGAGAGCCCGAAAGACGAACGTATATGTCACTTATACGTATAAACTAAACTCTTATTTACCACGCGTTGGAATATTTCGCGGGTATCTCGTAACGCGATCGACGGACTCTCTATTTTGTGTTATTCGGACAACAGAGATCGTGGTGGTAGCTGTGAATCCTATTTTTTTTTCGTCTTCTTTCAGTATCTATGTCTCTTCTTTTTCTTTAGTTTGCTGCACGCAATCGTAAAACTGAAAAGACGTCAAATAGATCTATTTTAAACATCGGTATAGGTTTGTAAACCGAGTTCTAGCTCTCGCTTCTCCGTCTCGGTCTTCTATCAGGACTGAAAACCTTCAAGTTTTCAAGCCAATAAATTCTTCAATACGCTATAGGTAATAACTAAAATTATTCTCATCAGTCCGTTGCGTTTGGATTTGTGTAGGAAAATCCTCTGAAGACTCCTTGGTCCATTGATATCAGTATCTGTTCCGGGACTATACTGAGCCGAGGTCGTTCCGCGGTAAATGTTGAGTCAAAGTATCGGGTGTCGAGAGTGTGTTCTAGCGCCGGTTTAAAGGGCGGCTCCAGCTGTCTTCTCTCAAGTCTGTCCCAAGGAAGACCCTAGAAGCACAGTTATATTTATGCCAGGCGTTACGCACAGCTACGAGCTTCGATGTGTGCGAAGGTAAACAAGACTCGTGAAAGAGTTGGAGCTCAGTTACTCTCACTCTCATCAAATTCATTAAGTGAAATTGTATATATGCAATGATTTTTCATAAACAAATAACAGTTAATAAGTTGAGACTTTACGATAGCTGTTACGCCGGGTATATTGCTTGTCGGGTATGTCGTATTTATGAGATACAAAAATAAATAGCGCCGTTCTTTCGAAAGTCCGGCTGAATATTAATACTGATTTCAGTGGGAGTTTTGTTTATTTCTTTCTGTTTTTTTTTCTCTACTATATTTCACTTCAAAAATCTAAAGTTTATGAGATTTTCAATTCAAGATCGCAAAGATTGTCGGACATGATATTTCTATCAAATGAAAGAAAAAACTTTTCATAAAGATGTAAAACTGTCTCGTTTACACTCGCCATTTTAGTATCATCAAATACCTGAAAGAAAGGATGGCACGATATCTCATGTCCAGGTAATCGCTTTCCCGCGTCCTTCTCCAACAAGCAAATTAACAGATCGCTTCCCTCCTGAGTCAAGTAACGAGGTATGAACGGCCTCTCGTTGCATATGCTCCAGAACAACTCGTCTTCGTCACAACCTGAGAACGGCGACTGTCCCGTCAGCATTTCGTACAAAAGAACGCCAAAGGACCACCAATCCACTGCCTGATTATACTTCATTCCTTTTATTATCTGCAAAAGAGTCTCGATCAGTAATTCGAACGAGCCAAAGTATGAGCATCTGCATCGACCGCACTCACTTCCGGAGCCATATAGTCAGGAGTACCGCAGAATGTGTCGGCCGTTCGGTCGAGGTATATTTGCAGTTTGCACATTCCGAAATCTGCTATTCTGATGTGTCCGTCAAAGTCTAGTAGAACATTGTCCAGTTTTAAGTCTCTGTACACGATTCCTTTCTTGTGCAGAAAACTGAGACCGGACAATATCTCAGCCGCGTAGAACCTTGCTCTCGGTTCTGGGAATCGACCCGCTCTCTGTATGTGGAACATCAGATCCCCGCCGTTTAGGTATTCCATGACAAAGAACAGATGAGAGTCCGTTTGAAAGGTGCAGAACAGGTGGCACAGGTAGGGATGTCGCGTTGCCAAAGTCAGCACCTTTCTTTCGATCAAAGTGCACTCTACGTCGTCATCTTCCAGTACTACGTCCTTTTTGAGACACTTAACGGCGTAGAGGCAATCTGTATTCCTTAACTCGGCTAGCAGCACCTTGCCAAAACTTCCTTTTCCCAAAACCTGGAAAGCAGTCAAAAGTTGAGTTGTAATATTAGCTTAACTATCCATTACCGAGTACGTGTAGTATGCTTGAAAATAGACGGAATAAAGACTGTAGTTTTATTTTCATTTGTTTTTTCCTATTATAACTCGACTAAATCCGTGTGTTCTTACTTTGAGAAAGTTAAAGTCGGTCACTGCATACTTTTTAAACCTCGGCAAATTAGTTGCTGGTGGTGTGATGCGTCCGCTAGCTTGAAATCTGTTAAGCGATTCGGATCGCTGGCTCTCCGATGATTGAGAAGGAGCTAAACAAAAGCATTAGAGAAGAGTTAACGTGATTTTGTTGTGTAAAATAACTGTTTGAAATATGAAGGAACATGTATTTGAGAGAGAAAAAAAAACTATATTTCTCTCATAATTTTGTTCACAACTACATAAAATAGCAAAGGCCACAGAATTTGTGTTTTAAATGTTTTCTGAAATCACAGCGATAGAAAAATAGATGTTAGAAATATAACATGAATGAATTCAACGAAAACCATTTATTCGCACACCTCTATCTCACAATGAATTATTTCAGAATGTCTATTTCGGTCTCAAGTGGCTGGAAAAAGAAATGTGTTTAGATTCGCAAAAACACGCAACACATGAGACATCGATATATCTCAGGAAATAAATCTTGTAATGAGATTACTCTGTCGCAAAAGTCACCAGACTTCGACACTGCCGAAACAGAAAGTCATGCGGTTTAATTCGAACGTATACAATGGTATATAGGTGAAGTTTAGGTCACAGACCGATCTGCCAGACGCTGTGACTCACCCTGTAGAATAGGAACTTTGTTAACGATCGCAGATTGTTATGTTAAACTATTTCTAACTAAGGTTCTGGGAAGACTCCCAGGCACTTCTGAAATAATTGGATTACTAATCGCCCTATAATTAGAAAATATTCAAACATGCAAATTTTAGCATATCAAATGCATCATACCTTCTCCTTTCAAGAAGTCGAATAAATGATTTTAATAATCGTTCAAAAGAAATTCCAAATGCTTTTTGTAATATTAGTTATGTGAAAATGGTCTTGAGTCGCACGGTTGGTAGATATTTGCAATCGTAACTCCGTTTTGGTAGTAGGTAATTAGTATTTATATTTTAGAGACGACGTTGCATAAATTTATTTGAATTTTTGAAGAGCAGTATAATTGCCTTAATACTAGCATTTAAATACTTCTGGCAAATTTTGGCTGGGTGACGTTTTTCGAAAATAGACTTGGCAGGCAAACGTTATATTTTTAGAACGTGTTCGGCGGTATTCGCGAATTAAAAGATCTATTACTTTAATTGTGATGAGGGAAATAGTTCAATTTGAGGTGAAAGCTTCATGCTTTATATGACATAATATTGGATCTATTCAGAGTCGAACGAAACTGACGTGTGGGTATGATGGATTAGCTCGATTATACACTTCGGCGCAACTCCACGCAGACGCCACTGAAAGAAACTCGGTGTCTGAAAAAATAGACTTTCTGACGTCACGTCATAAGTGAATACAGGTATGATTTTGTATAAATAGTATTCGTTGTGCGTAGCAAGACCTTTGAAAAAATAAATAATTTCAACTTTCTTTCACAATCAAATAACTAACGCTACACATTCTGTGCTCTCAACGATGCATTACCTTTTGGCTTTGAAACTTACCCCTTTTCAGTGCTTGCAAAGCTTCGGCAACAAGTTTTTGATTAAGTCCGCACAGGTTTCCCGTCAATTTTTCACACTTCTTGTGACAGGCCATGTCGCAATCTGTTTACGTGTCAAAATGCATATACAAATTTACCTCACATACCTTTTGCACATGTATTCTCATCGCAGGAACTCGTGGCATATCGAATGTTAAAAATTGGAGTTTGGTGGTTGAATAAAACGATCATATTTAGCCCACATTCAGTCGTTAGTTGACTAGACGTTGTTAAAACATCATAAATATAATTCAAAACGATAACAGGCATCGTACTAGCTACGTCAATCTGCACTCTGACATGCTGTAAACAACGCAACGAAATTCATAAACACAACAAAGTAAAATATGAATGAATAAGTATATACTCGTCAGTCTTGGGGATCCGTCAAATCCAGAGTCGTTACTTCTGGTTGATGTCAGTCTTTTATCGTCCTTGGACTCCTCTCCACCTTCTGTACAAGTCGAACTTGTTTCTTCCGTACTCGTGCTCTGCGTGCTCCGAGTACTTTCTGTGCTATCGCTGGCGGAAGAAGTAGTGGACAAATTGCGCTTTTTGCGTCTCCCTCCTCTCCTAACTTTTGACAAATCTCTGGGAGTAGCCGTTAGCAGTGGTCCAGGTGTGGTGTAGAACATTCTGATCAAATCCATGGGTCTTTGTTTGGGACTGTTCCTGGGACTCGATCTTGGCGAATTTTCTGCGCTCGCTTTAGGTGATTTTTCTGGTACCTTAATCGTCGTTTTAATAATGACCGATTCCTGCTCGTTACCCTCCGTCTCGTTTTCTTCGCTGTCTGTTTTTCTGACAATGGATGTTTTCTTCTTTTTCACAAATCTTTTCTTCTTCGAAGACTGGGGACTGACGCCAAGCTCAGGACCACTTGGCGGCGTTGGTGTAGCTTCCTTGTCAGCTTCGTTCGTATCACATAAATCATTCTGACTCTCCCACTTTGACATTGTACTAGATATGCTTGTGTTCAGCCATTCGTTAGTCGGCGTACCCGGTTCCTCGTCAGGTGGTGTCTCGTCGCCATTACCTTCTGGCATGACTGGAGCTGCGACAATATTTATAGTAGGAAGCAGAGAATCCATCACGGAATATGTCCCGTTTTCCTCTACCTCGGGAGTAGGTGTGGGCAATTCGTCAACACTTGATGCAAATACTTTGCTGCCCGCTCTTACCTCGAGCTCTTCAGCTCCGCTTGTATCTCCGGCTTTGGCCCAGACATCATCTTCTTGGGAGGTATTAGTCTCCGAAACCTCGCCATCTGACGGAATAGACAAGCTGCTGTCAAGACCGGTGCTAGAATCAGTCGGTAGAACCTGAACCCCTTTTTCCTCTTCTTTAGAAACGTTTGCGTCATTTATTTCTGGCGTATTTTCCACAACGATTTTATCCTCTACCTCAGTTTCTTTTTTAGTCAAAGTTACCAGCGGTTGTTTTTCGCTCTTATCTTCTGTCTTTTCCTCTCGCATTGTTACCGGCAATTTTTCATCGCTCTTTGTCTCTTTCGGTACTTCCGTACTGATAGAATTTTCCCTCTTCATCGGTAATTTTGATTTCGATCGAATTGGTGTAATTTCGGGTTCAATTTCCCCCCAAAAGTCCACTTCGGGTATCGCAGTGCTAGATTCCTGAAGTTCCGAACGCTTCGGTTGAGGAGATGAATTTTCTGTGATCTTTTGCGTTTCTGAATTTACGTCAACTTTTACAATATCTTGTAAGAGTTTCAAATAAAGTAGCTTTTTTGGCTCCGGTTCATCGCTCACAGACTCTGCGGCGACGTTCACAGGTGTAGAAGTCTCATTCTTTGTAGGTCTAGGTGGTGATTCAGAGGGCGCACTTGAGACACTGAGGTCATTGAATGCTTTCTTTACTTTGGGTTCAAGGTCTGATTTCTTGATCGGTTTTTTCAGTAGCTTGCTGATATTATCCAATGTTTTTATCGGTGTTTTTGGCAGAACTTCAACTTCTTTGTTCTCTTCTTTAATTAGATTAGAAGAATTCTTCATGTTTTTCATCGCACTCAGAGTCTTTGCTTGAACTTGACCGTCTTTGGCCACGGTTTTCTCTTCGTTGATTGAATTTGAGGATTTTTTATTATTCTCCGGCACACTGGTATTTCTTATTTCCAAATCTTTCTCGTTTTTCATATTCTCGGATCCGTTCATCTGGTCAATAACCGAATGGTTATTAAATCGTTTTGTCGAATGTCTCGAATTTATCAACGTTTCAATAGGCGATATTTTATCCGCACTGCCAATTTTAATCGTTTTTAACATCGTCGATTCTTGCCCAGTTGGTTTTAGAGTAAGACAGACACTGTTCCTCGACGAATCTCTAACGTACTTCTTAGGCAGTGCCAGCACGACGATATCGTCTTCACTGGCTGATTGATCGTCGCGAATAACAGAGTCTAATGTCGTGGTGACTTTATTGCCCCTAGGTGCAGGCAGTCTGATTGATTCTCGATATTGTTCTGTAGCTATAGGACTATTTGGCGCCGATGAGGCATTTATCCATAGGGTTGAAAAATCACCCACACTATTAGAAGCTTCTATTTTAAATATCTGTGGTCTAGTTTCTGTCTCCTCCTCGTCATCCTCACGTGACAATTGACCTTGCAAAATCAGGTTACTATCTGACTTTGTTTCTTTAGGGTGTGCAGTGTCTTTAATTTCTTCATCGCCATCGTCCGGCTGTGATAAACCTTTGTTGAGTACTTTTTTCTTTTTCTTAATCTTCTTCAGCGTCTTTCGCACCGATCCACGCTGTTCCGTTGATTCGTCAAGAGCAGAAGATTTATTGTCCGAGTTTTCCCCCGGCGTCGATATAGAGTCTCGAGACTTGCTCCTCCTGACCAAAGTCCGTCTCCTTCCTTCAACTTTTATTTGAGCTTGTTCCTGTTCTAGCAAAGTGTCCAAAGCCTCCGCCTGAGCCTGAGCGATGATAACTTCTCTGGCAATAATCTCAGAGTCTGTGGGAATTTCTAGAGAAGATCTTCTGCGAGTCAATCTCCGTGTTATCTTGTGGGACGCCTCGTTACCAGTCCTCTCAAAACTCGGTTTATGCTGGGGTTTCACCAGCTTGACTTCGTCGATGCCGGTTTTATCCCTGATCAAAAATTTTTCTACCAATAGTTCTCCCACTGTTTTTTCATGCTTTTCGTTCAGCTCACGGAGAGCTGGATTGTCTTTCAGAGCCTGGGACCTGATCCTGATCGTCGGTCTATCTCGCCTCAGTCCGCTTCGCCCTTTATCTGTGTGCGATAAGCTCCTAGGAGTCGAGACATCTATATCGGCTGTATCGATTCTTTTTGGTTTTGATGCCGCTGAAATGACCGGTGAATATCGTCGCATATGACTGAGCGGGGATTCGGAGATTGTAGAGAGATGCGGTGAGTAGCGTGAAACCAATGGACCGTGTAAACTGGATAAATGTGAAGATTTTTCAATATTTTTATGAGGGCCCAAATTTTACATAAAATTCAAATTTCAATGTACTCGCAATGTACAGGAATAAAAAAGTAAAAGAAATAAGACAAACAGCAGTCGGTCTGTTTTCCACACGCGAATTTCTATTTGTCACTTTTACGAGCTCATCTGTAATTTAGTAGCCGACGGTTTAAAAATATGTATTTGTGATGGACAGAGCGCGTAACTATTTCGTGAGATTTGTTCCAAGGTAAACGAGCAGAAAAAACAAAAAAGAAAATTTATTTTGGCATTATCTCTTGTGCATAACAAACTGTAGAATATTACATAATTTTCCAACTCTGCTGAAAAAAAAAGTAAAGAATTGAAAATAAAAAGTACCCAACGAAACTCAGGTAAAATCGAATATGTCGCAAAAAGCTTTTACTTCGCTGAGAAAATAAGTAATTACAATTGTTAAACCGATCCGAGATGAAGATCAACAAGACTGTGAAATTTTGCTAACACCTCGGAAAAAGAAACACGAGGAAACGTGACTGAACGATTTTAATCTCTTTAGGATACCGATTTTATAATCGTTCGAATGTAACGAGAGAGATAAAAATTATCTTCAAAATTTAATGAAAGTTAGATAATTTTTAACGATTATAGTGAGTTGAAATTCATCAAATTCTTACCGCCCAGAGCCAGTAGTTGTCATCAAGGAACTATGGTTTGAAAATGAAGTACCGAAATGGTACGGTGAAGGGTCGCCGTACCGAGGCATGATTGAAAATTTGATAATACGTTATCTGTTAGCTAAAACAATTTGAAATATGTACATTTGAGATATAAAAAAAAAAAAACTAAAAAATTAGGTAAGAAGCACGTTCTTGTGGTTTGGAGAGCCAAGACCGACTGAGTGTAAGCCAGCGACCTAGTATAATAATAGAATTCTAGTATATAAGCCTTCTACCGTCTAACTATACACCCAAACACTAATAACCCACCGAATACAAGTAGTTGCAACACTAAAATGCATCGACGCATTATACACAAGCATGCGTTAACACCTTATAGTTACATTAATAATACATATATTCGATAATCATGCTTCGATCATGTGCCAGTGGTCTAGTTAACTCACAGATCGTATCAATCTCCAATTCATTCACCTTTTCTATGCCACAAGTTCCTACAGAAATTTTCATTACCACAAATATATCATCCGTTGTTGTTTTCTGAGAAAAAATTTCGCCATTTTATACCATAAAAAGTTTTGCAAAAAATTTTCTGGCTCAACAACGTTTAGATAATACTTATTTACTTATTCGGAGTAGAATCTCAAACTGGATGCCAAAAACACGGACGTAACGTTATAAATAATCGTACGTTTACTTCAGGAAGAGATTATCCATCCAATCCGATAGCAAACATGATTCAATTTCAAAATAATCTCTTCGTGTCTGGAAAATTTTTGCAAATATCAAACATCGACTCACCGTCGCACCTTAATCCTTGTCTGAAAAGACCGTACAGCATTGATCCGCAGTGGTCGCAGAATGTTGGTGACATAAAAGTGTGGGGTCGAAACCTGTGCGGAACGTCGACTTTGAAACGTTCCCTGAGGTACTGAAATCAAATAGATTAAATCCGGGTGAACTTGCACTCGGCTTCATTTACCGACGATATTTAAAACTTACGATCGTAGTTTCTGACTCTCTTCCGCTCTCCGGACACTTTGTTAACAATTTGTCGTGACATTTTTTGTGCACAGCCGTCTGACACGCTGTAAGATACGAAGAGATTAGAGAGCGTTAATATAGGTACGACGGAACGGAGTCAGGAGATGAATATCTCCGACGTACCTTGACACTGATATCCCTGCTTTCCAAAACCCCTGAAATTAGAGATCAAGTATCCAGTTGAGTTATCCCGGTTTCTGTATAATCCTCAAGGTAATTTAAATCAAAGTATACACATCCGTCGATTAAACAATGTCTCGGAATAGCAAAGTACCCCATCTATTTATAACAGCGTAGATCAAGAACTATCGCGACACTTTAAACACCCTGCGGTCTCAATTATGACTTTGAAGAAGAAAAATTTGTTATTTAATGAATGATAAACGTTGAATCTCACCATAAAAAATCCTTACAAAATGCACAAAATGTTGGCTGTCTAAAGAACTTGGCGACCAATCGGTGTCCCCGTACGATATGAACCTTGTTGTGTTTCACTGCGCCTCTTCGTCTCGTTATCGGCACTCCGGTATTATTTTCACGTGTTGGCGAAGCGGAAGAACCGCAATCGTTTTCTCTGCGCGGTACCCTTGTTCTGTAAACGTAAGTTCGCCCGTCGGAGCTAGCCGGCGGTAGATCTTTCGGATTGACCAAAGCTGGTACTCGCGTCCTGAAAGTGATAAAGAAGAAAACTTCTACTCGTTGTAAAATTGATGAAAAACTAATTTCAAATTTATCTTTATCCGTCTATCGATGAGGATTACGAAGCATTGTCGAAGGGTTCAGTCAAAGTAAACATATAAATATCAATATTTGTTTATTATTATACACATATTATATATTTTAATTATGTATTTCCACTTAAAATTCTTATTGGACAAAAAATGATCTTCGATAGGAACGAGAGAAATAGAGAACAATAGAAGCTTAAATCTACATCCTCGCAACATGAATGAGTATAAATTCACCCACATTTTCTGGGTTTTTTTTCCCTTGTTTTGGACGAGTTCTTAGAAGCAAGTGTTGATTGTGCGAGACCCAAATATTACTGAGAATCTATTCCTGATTCATATACTTTGGTGGAAATGATGATTAAGAATGAAACAAATTCACAATTCTGTTTATCAAGGACAATTTTCGATATTGTTTGTCTTACCTGTATGTATATCCCTCAGCGCCAGAGCGTACGTGCGCGGTCCTGTGTTCGATCGACGGTTTTCTACCCGATCCTCCGCCACCTGCGTTTCTTCTTTTGGCGTGTGATCCACCGGTGAACATCATCTTCGCGATGTGTTGTGTATGTGTAGTGTGCGACTCGCGAAAGAATTTAATACTCGTACGACAACAATCCCATTGTAGTGCGATACGTCATCCAGGACCGTGACGAGCCGGAGTATTTATTTACCTACGAATGACTCGCTTTTAATTGTAAATGAGAATCAATATCATCCTTAATTTATATTTATATGAAATATATGAGAATGTATGAGAAATATATAGAAAAAAAAAATAGAGTAGAGATGTTCTAAAATATGTAGTCTAAATTCTTAAAATAAAATATTTATACATCCGCTAAATACTCTATCTGTTTGTTGTATCTTCTCTATCCCCGTCAACCGTTTGAAATAAAATTTATATTATTCACTCCGCCACGACTTTGACTTTTTTTACAAACAAATAATGTATTATCGAATATTACTGTATATGATGAATATTAAATTGATATCATAATAAGGGCCTGGATTTTGACGCCCAAATCGTTGTAAGCTTGCACGAAAACTCTCTGATGTCTATAAATATCGGGCTGTTGAATGCCGCCCGCCATATAACGATCCTCGTGGAGCCATCTCTGACAAAGATTGTTAAACATTTACCTAACACCCGTAGTTTTTGATTAAAATTATCGTTTCTCATCAATTGATACTTATCTACGAATAAGCTATTAATAGTTACATAATAATAATTACACTATTTCGATACTAAAAATAAATATTAAATTTTCTTCAAGGTTTTTCTTTTTTTTCTTTATAATCGAGTCAATCGAAAAAGATTAGATTCTTATTTATTTATTTATTTTTGTTTTCAATTATTATTATTATTATTATTATTATTATTTTTAATGCAAATTCTGTAATTTTATCATAATCGACGAATTTTACACATACAGACAGTGCGTTTCAACTTCTCCCTCATCTTTTTCTTGTCTAGTAATTATGTATAGTAACGAAATCGTTACACACGTTTTTCGATTATCTCTTATGAATGTATTATTGACAAATTTTGTTCATATAACGTGTATCGATTTTTGTCAATTGAATTAATATGATTGATTCAGATTATCATGTGATTCTTTTTTTGTCGTTTACAGAAGAAAAATATTTAAAAACAAAAATGAAAAGAATAGCCCTTCAAGAGTGTGCATCACGGACAGGCAGGCTCAAGATATACATAATAGGATAGCATTAAAAAAAAACCAAAAAGTAATTGAAAAAATAATAATAGATCATCTCTAAGCACACAGGGTGGATAAAAAATAATAAAAAAAAAAAACAATAATCAATAACATTATCATTACTAGATAGAGATTTTCTAGATACATTTTTTTTCTTCGTTATTTTTGTTTTTCATCTGCCTTTTTTTTCTTATCTACAATACGAACACATTTATCTGTTCAGAATCACTCATGAGAGACATTAGCGATTTATCGATGAAAATCCCTATCTAGATCCTTTTTCCTATCCTTTACATATTATAGTATATTTATACAATTATTATTTTCGTTTCTAATATCTTTTTTTTTCGTTCGTTTGTTTCTTTGTTTATTAATTAGTAATATATATATATATATGTGTCATTTTTTTTTTCATTTTTATTCTTAACAACCCTGTTTTTAAGTGACATATAATGAGTAAAAGAAAATAAAAATCCACACAATAATAATTAGAAAAAAAAGAATAATATCAATAATACAAACGTATCAACTGGGAATGATTAGAAAAAAAGTTGATTGTATGAAAAATGATCAAATTAATTATTATATTTCTAGTTTTTTTTTTTTCTCTCTTCTTTCTTCTGTACGACCAGTAACTCCGTAACTCCCATTATTTTCTTTTTAGATAAATATATATCAGAGCCTTACGCCATAGTCTATTATAGTAACTTTAATAATTGAATGAATCATTGCATAAATAATAGCTGTTCTATCAAGCACGCTCCGAGTCGGGCCTTACTTCGCAAACAAGTATAGGTTTTTTTTTTCTTTCTTTTTTCATTTTTATAAATGTTTGTTTCGATAAATCTCACAATCAGCTCGACAATCGAGCTGAGGTAAGGGTACCGCCGTTCCACTAGGGGTCGTTAGTACTCAGAGGTCAGTGATCTGTGGCCAATTTTTTTGGCTGACGATCTTGGGCTCGACGTAATCGCTGCAATAGGAGACTGTGGAGCTGATCGACTTCTTTAGGCCCTGCCTGAACTATGAAGATTCTTATATCTCCGTGCACGTCCATCGCTGTGAGCCTCAACGATTTTGGTCCAGCCCTTTCGGCGGTCATTCCGGGCCAAACTTTTGTGTTCAGAACTAGCCGCTGGGTTCCTGCCGCTCGTCCCACTAGTCTTGATTCTTCGTCGCGATCGTTCAGCCTCAGACTTCCTCGACCTCTTTCTTGCCAGCCGCTCGTGCCCTGGAATGTAAATTTTTTTTACATTGAAATCTCTGTGCTGTGAAATCGTACTCGGAGCCGAAGGAGAAAATCGAACCTTGTCGAAGGCAAAGAGCTTGCAGTTTATCTGGAGGACGTTGGTCTCGCCCTCTTCGCCAGTGAGGAGCGTGACCTGGCTGTATTTCCGTTTATTCGCTCTGCTGGCTTCCTCGAGTTCCTGCGCAGCCTGTGAGAGTGTTAAACCAGGTCTACTGGTACTTCTGCAGACTGTAGCTGCGCTGGAGAATAACATTTCCGAGGACCCGTTCTCGTTGCTCTCCTCCTCCTTGGTTTCGTGTTCTTCGGAGCTATTAGAGGCCTCTGCGTCGCTAGCGACGGCTACACGTTCCTTCAAATTTTGTCCGAAAATAAAACTCGGAGTCGAGGCGCTCGGCGCGACCGTGCTATTGATGCCGTTCTCGTCCCTCTCCTTAGTATTTACACCTAGAGGTAAAAACTTGGGTTTAGAATCCTCTTTGCTCCTGGTCGCTTCACTGTTCGCCTCATTCTTCTGCGTCTTAGCGACTCCCGTCGCAGTCTCGACGTCCTCGTTGTCCAAAAGCTTGACAAACGGGTTGTGAAACTTTGCGGGCTGTAGTGGATTCCTCGTCGAAGGTCCCGGGCTGTTCGTCACCGCGCTCAATTGCGAAGGCCTCAAGAGCGCAGGCTTTGGTTTACTAGAATTTGAGAATTCACTCACGCCGAACGAGTTGCCAAACTTTGACGCGGCCAAAACTGGACCTGAAAAATATGCGATACTTAGAATCGCCAAACTTTGAGAATATCTCAGCGTTTTACCACCTTTGCTAGTCGACGTTGAATTTGGTGAGTTGGGTCCGCCCGATTGTCCATCCGCTTCCTCTGAAAATTTTCGTCGATACTTTAGCTTATACTTTCGGATTTTGAGAAGCAATTTTTGCGAGGAAATGAGTCGTTGATACGTGTTAAATTAGGGAAAATATCGTTCTAACCGTTTGCGGAATTCTCGCTCGACTCCTCCGGGGCGTCTAGCTTCATTATGATGGGAGGCCGAGGACCGTTTTGATCGTCGGTATTCTCTAAACAAATTTTAAACAGGTTAGATTATGTCGAAACGATCATGTTAGCTACGATTATATCCGACACCGAGCATGGCAGAGGTAAGTATGAACACGTCCGACCAAACAACAACAAACTGTCACGAAAAAACGGAGCCATATATCGTGGAATATTATTTTCTATTATTTTTCGCAGAGGTTGCGATACCCTCGCGATTATTTCACGCACATACACGAATTTTATGTTATAGAAACAGTCGCATTTGCGATAACAGTGTCGGGAAATGTTTTTCTAATAAATAATACCACATAACGCACCCTTGCAATCCGCCATGTTTTGCATTGAATATTAAGCGGCACAGTGCTGCCACCGTTGCTGTATACCTTCAAGCAGCCAAGTCACAAGACGGGGAACTCGATTCGACTCGTTCGATCGACGATCAAACTGGACAACCGGAAGCGGATTTGATTGGCTCTGGAATCAGAAAGAAAGACCGAGTTCTTTGATCTGATTGGACGGAGGTTTTCACGCGAATCAATCAGCTCACTGAGTTGTTTGTGTCTTGAGTTTCCGCTAAACTTGTTGGCGGTAATTTTGAACGATGGAAAAACTTGAGGAGGTTCAAATCAGACGTAACTTTCCGTCTCAATGAATGATAGTCGATGACTTATACGTTCTCGAATACATCAATATCGTTTATCTGTGGAAAACAGTAACAATAAAAAATATGTATACAGGAATGGATTTATCAACATGTGTAACAAGGTCAGCGACCGAGAAAGTCTTGTATCTATTTATTGATTGACTCTTCTGTCGGAAAGGAAAATTTCTTAAAACGCTCCGCGGCTTATATCAGTCAGATGATGATAAATTGATTCTCTATAGTTTCTTTAACGTTTATAAATACAAAGTAGGTTGAAAATGTTGTTATCTGCACGTTGAGCGTCAAACCACGTGTATTTCCGCGCACGTGGCTGAATTCAAATAATTATAAAGTCTCTTATTTTTGTATTTCGATATCATCGAAGAGCGTGCTTCTCTCTAGACAACAAAGTTCTTTTATCTCATCTCGTAACGCACGAGTGCAAACATACATAAATTGTTTTGCAATGTTTAATTATAGTTTATTATTTATGTTTACGTGTAAACGTATTGTATGCATTTGCGCAGAGTATAAATATGTATACCGTACACGTATACATTGTGAATATAGCCGTGCATGTTTACTCACTGGCGACCTGGCTAGAATGCATACTTTCATAATCCCCTGTCGCCAAACGTCAAACAGTAATGATTAATGAAAACAAATAACTTGTTATATCTTTTCAATTAATTGTTGTTTATTATCGTCGAGAGCGTCTCTATGCTCACTAATGCTACTATTTACATGATTTTAGGCTCTAGATACACAAAACATTCATTTTTGCAATATTATACATAAGATTAAACGTATCGTTAAAAATAATATTTTTAGTTTAGCACCTATAATTTATCATTCATTATTATTATATACAGGACTAGCTGCGTCATTCACCTCGTTCTTAATCGTATTGAGCATCCTGAAACAGTTGAGAAAAATATACAATTAAATGAGAGAACGAAGATCAAACGAGACTACGACGTTAGGATATTATGAACAAATAAACTCCGCGTCCAGACTTGGGTAGAACCGTTTCGGAGAGATTGTGGCAAATTTAATTACAACAACACGCAAAGAAAAATCCCAGTTTAAACTGCAACTTCAAATTTATTCGTATTATCCCCTATTCGTATCATTAAGGGAATTGGGAAAAAAATTATTTTTTTATCAATAACGTTATAATGTGTTGTTTTCTTCATTCAGGTGTTATTTTATAGTCTAAAACCTTAAAACAATGAAATAAATAAATGAATGAACAACGATTGGTGAGGTGCGAGAGCAATACTTACATATTTGATGTAGGATAAAAATATATCGTATATCATAGTCATCACATTTATGTAGATTACGCGAAATCGAATAGGAACTAATAAAAAGTTGACACATTGTATCGGAGGCCAGAAACACCAGTCAACCTGTGTATAAACATAAATTTGATAATATATAGTTGAATTCAAATTATTGAAAATTATTTATAAATAATTAGTCCAAGGTGAATTAATATTAATTACCTTCCACGTGTCCATGAATTTGAGTTTAACTTCTTCGTGAATATCCTGTATCCTTCGTTGCTCCAGTGCCCCAAGGCCGAAGAAGAATATGGCCAGACAAGTGGGACTGGCAACGAACTGATCGACCAGAGTTTTTTTAACTATGGTAACAGCGTCTTTTCCTGGCAACGTGCGATCCAGCATCGCGTAGAAGTAATGATGAAAGGGTCCTTGTACAGCACCGACTATTATCATATTTTTCGTTCTCGTATAATCGTGTTGATATTCTGTGTTGCCGTCATCGATATCGGCCAGACTGTACGTCTTTTTCGAATCTTTTTTTGCGCTTGAATCAGGCTTGCTGGATTTTATATCCTGGCACAAGTGTCTGTTCTGATGTTTCCAATGTTCGCTTCTTTGCTGTAAAACGTCGCCAAATCCCATCATCAGACCACAGCTCACAGTGTTTGTCAGCAACAGGTACTTTCCTGGTGGATATAAAATTTATACTCTTGTTTTCTGTTATCAATCTTGGAATAGAATATCGATATTTAATTTCAACGAGACAATTATTCAAGGACTCTGTTGTTATACTTTATCATAGATTTAGAACTTCTGATACAACTGCCAGAAATAGCAAACTATAGTTTTTGTCTTTCAGAAATGACGACTCATACGTACCAAACAATTTTCGAATTACACCCATTTACTTAGCGACACTGCGAATGTGGTTTTAGATTCGAATAAATAAATAAACAGTCAAATCTTTTTCTAATTATGTGACGTGGCACATAATAATAGACCTGTTGATATTTGTTTGTTTCAGCTCAATCGGCGAACAGCAGCGCGTGAATTATTGTTAAAATCGGATACTGAATTGGTCAAAAGGTTTGAATAAGATACTTTTTCTTTTGCCTCTGATATATGGTACGGTCCTTGATTTTTTGGTGCTTGTGTAGACAGAATATTGGGTGAATGTTGCGTGGCATAACGTGTTCCAACTTGTTAAATTTAGAAAAAATTATTATTATTTGTATTATTGTTATTATTATTGTTGTTAAATTTTAACTTTCTACGCATGTAGTCTAACTTCTAGGTGTAATAGGTTTCTTTTTTTATTTTTCTTATCTAGAGAGAAACAATTTCCACGATCCCATCCTGTGCCAAAATCCGAATGTTACTGACATTTCATAACATAAGAGCGTCAATAAATAGACTCGCAATGTCTGTCAAAAGTCCCGCGTTTGCGCGCTAGCGCGAAGGCCGATCGTCATTATTTTTATCACTCGCCAAAACTTGGGATTTTCATAACAATATCCGGCAGGCGCGACTTATTTCAAACTTTATAAATAATTCTACAGATTGACATACTATGCAACCGTTGTTTCTTTCTTTTTGGTTTTTTTTTTTCTCTTTTATTGAACGAACTTACAAAGGTCGTGTTTGTTGTATCAGCGATTTCGATCAAATTCTGTGAGATATCGTGTCGAATGACAATAACTTACAATAAGCCCTGAACGCGTTTGACAAGTAGATTTTTTTTTTTTAGCAGATATTGATTTTAAAAAATACAAAACTCGTGAAAAATCCATTCATAAAGTGACCGCGATGTAGATTCTCGTATTTTTTGCGCTAAATTCATGAACGCAAAAAAATTGAAAATCGTGGCGCCAAACGCTTCGGGGTTTAATTCTCACTCCGGATTTCCGCTTTCAACGAAATCGGTGATACACCAACATGACCAACCGGGGCTAAAGTAAATCTTTATTAATCTCGGTCATCTGAGATATCAATTCTCAATTCTGAGACGTATTTGCTCCATATTATTGATGCTTTCAATAAATAAGTAAATAGAAGAACTAAATGAAAGATGAGAAACCAATTCCCCTTTGCTCCTATGATTTCTTAGAATTCTGAAATTCGTACTAAAATAATCATTTTATAAATCTATGAAACAGTAAATTGTTTAGAAATTTAATTTTATTCGTCATTCAGTTGGATAAATCAATTTGCAACTGTTATACGGAGTTCTGAAGCGAACTAAAATCAAAATCTCATTTAGTGGCGCCAATCCTCTACATTTATCTCAGTGTTTACGTTACGGTGCAAAGTTGTTGATTACAGAGTTCTGTGTGCGCGGTACTTGCAAATACAATTTGCGCACTATTTCTCATAGTATCTCACGACAACACGCTTACTTGTATTCTCCCTCTCCCAGAAACAAAAATTAATCAATTGTCCGCAATAATTTCGTGAGGGATCCGATTCCTTCTCATCTAGTCGTATGATTTCGATTATCGAATCGACCTATGGTTAATTATATAAACTAATTACGATGGTGGGATTGAAGAGAGAAAAAAAGATCAGTGGGATAAAGTTCAAGCTCTTTAATAGATGTCAGGATTCCGTAGTTTTACAAGTCTTAAATCTTCAAAGTTATTGTAAATTACTTGGCAGCAACTGCCTTGGGCTTCGGTACGCCCTCTCTGAATCCGTTCCTGCGAAAGAAAACAGAACACAGATTTAGTACAAATGAAAATGGCATCTTCATAGTTGAAGGAAAATGATGAAAAATCCCTGTAATTATAATTCGTTTCGGTATATAAGGCTCAGTAGAATCGTAAACTCACTTGAACTTGCGTCGAACGATCTTAAGGTGACGCATGCGGCCAGTTCCGGTGGTCTTCCTCCTCTTAGCCTTGATGGACCAGTTGTCTTTGTAAAAAGAATAGAAGAATCATAAAAAATAGTGGACACATCAAGCTAGTGAACCAAAGCAAAGATACGGTAGTGAATTTGTATGAAAATGGGAACCAGGTGACTAGCTAGTACGGATTTGGTGTGGATGAGTCCAAACTAGTTTCTGATCGACTTGGAACGATAAACACGTGATGTTTTTTCGCTACCTATTGAATGAATGAGTATGAACTTACAGGAGCGCATCTTTCTCTGAGGATACCCACACTGCGCGCATTGGGACTTTTGGATATGGTACGAACTGCGACCACATCTCCTACAGAGAGTGTGGGTCTTATTACGCCGCTTACCAAAGCTGGACGTTCCCTTCGTCTGTAAAATAGAAATTCAGGTGTTGAATGATGGGTTTATCTCGCAGAACTATCGTCGCGGAAGCCTGTATTATATTCTGTCAGAAGAAATAGAGCCGCATGTAACAACACACAAACAGGATTCTAACCTCTACGAGTGATAAACGTTAGACAACCAAACATCTACGTATGATATAAATTGAAACTATTCGTTCTCAATCGCGAAGAACAATGTTACGATCTCGAATAAATCTATTTAGCTCTTATTCTAGTAGGGATTGCTTCTAAATCACTGGATTTAATTTCATAAAATACACGCTCACCATCTTGCACGAAGGCTCACTTGAAAAGAGAAGATCCGCGCGTTCCTAAATCAGATACTATCGGCGAACGCGAACGAACGTGGACGATTTGAGGTCACGTGACCGCAGAATTTCCGAACGCCGTCTAACGACTCGCATACTCTATGCCTCGCGACTAAAATTAACTGAAGCCCGGGAAGTTTAAAATTTAACAAACCATTTATTCATTTTCTTCTTATTATTATTACAACGCATGTACAAGTTCAATCAGTTTTCCTTATAAAATCATCAAATTTCCATCAGATTATCAATGTCGGTCAAAACCTCGTGGGAATTACGACTTCCGGCAGGTACAGTGTGCTGGGCTCCCACGATGCAATCCTTCAGCTCGGAGCCCTCTTCGATCACGCATCCGTTGCATAGAATGCAATTGCTGATCACACATCTGCAAAAATAGGATAAAATTGTTAATAAATTCTTCATGCATGCGTTAGGTCATTCAGCCTGACTCTATTAGGTCGTACCCTGGTTTGATGGTCACGTTTCCCATTAAAACGGACTGAGACACTCTGGTCTTTGGTTCAACTACAGAATACGATCCTATGTTGCTCGTTTTTATCGACGTTTTTTCGCTGATCGTTACGTTTGAGCCGATCAAAGAATCTTCAATTTGTGTAGTACCGATGACCGAGTTCATACCCACAGTTGGCACAGGCCCACCGATCAGAGAGGACCACTTTTCGTGGATCTGGAAATAATATAAATTCGACCTGATTACAGTTGCGAGGCAATCTCGATCAGCGGAAATCGACCTACTTACTACAGCGTTTGCTAAGCTGTACATCTGCATGTTGTTCGCCCTTAATCCAAAGTTGTTGTTCTCCGTGTACGAATAACACCTTATCAAGTCTCCGTTATATGCGGTTTCCAAATCTGTCGAATGATCGTTGAAAGCAGACATCTTTCTGATCAAATTATCCAGAGGTTTTTCCACCGCGAATTGAAATATGTCCTTTTTAGTATCCAGCGCAACTATGGATGTATTTTTGTCCATCTCTGTATGGTTTATCGGCGGGGATAATTGCTTCTTAACAACGTACGGCAACAGTTCTCCTTTTATGGTGCTTATGCTCCTGTAAAAATTAGAATGTATCAAAATTTTTTCCTATTTTACCAGAAAAATTCTCACGATCTGATGAATATATTCTTACTTGTCGAAAACCAGATAATCCAACACCCATTTTCTTATGACATACAAATGGGCGTCCAGGAGTTTAGAGTGTATGTTAAAGTTGGTGTGTTTCTTGAACAGTTTTCTCGATATATTAATACTCTCTTCAAAATCCGAAGCCGAGGCGAGAAAAACAAGGCGATTAGTCTCGTTGTCTATTCCGATCAGATCGGTCTCTGGTTTCTGTTTGCTCTTTGGTCCCGGGGTAACGAATTTATCAGGCAAAGTAGGGACCTGGAACAGCAGAGCCATGATACTGGCCGAATGTGTCCTGTAGGAGTCTAAAATTCCGGATAGATTGATATCTGTGATTAAGTCGCAAGAAACGACGACGAAGTCTGTGTATAATTTCTCGTGAATCAATCGGAGGACGTCCGCAGTCCCCATATCCTCTCCGCCAGGGATTCCAACGAGATCCAATTTTATTTGAAGAAGATTTTTGTCCAGTCCTGCAGCAACGTCGTTCTTTATATCCTCAGAAACTATGACAATAGCTTCGCTGAATCCAGAACGTTGCAAGAGCTGCAGAGGGTAGAAGAGCATCGGGAATTGACCGATTGGCAGTAAACATTTTGCTCGACCTGCGGTCAACTCAGTCATACGAGATCCTTTACCACCGGCGAGGACTACCGCTTGAAATTCTGACCGTTGAATCATTGCGTGGTCAGGACGGAGCGTCAAGAGATCCTGAAATATTTTAATTTGTAGAATTTGAGTCGTTAGGTTGATAAACGATGGCGAAATTCGGTATATTCGATTTTTTTCGTTAAGCACAGTGTTTGATGAAGTGATAAAAGGATAAGAGGAATATTCATCTACCGTATGTATCGTTTTTAATACACATTTTAAATTCGAGTTATTGTTATTTCGGGCACAAAATAATATTCGGAATAAAGTGGAAGCGCAGTTTTTCAGGTTTTGGCAGTTAGAATCAGAATATTTGGCGAAAAACTTACAAAAATTGAATAATTTTTCGTTTTTTGACAGCCAGATTCGCTGAGGTTAGCTCATGCCAGTTACCATAACCACAAAATGTAATAGATAGATGCTACATATAGTCTAACTATTTGTTTAGACGTTACGCATCAGGCTGCATTCACATGGGCCTGAATTCACCGGATCGGAACGGAATCGGAATCTAGGGAGTTTTCAAAGAGCCAATCAGAGACGTTCCGGTCATTCTTCGTTCCGATGAGAACATATTTCCGTATGTTCACATGGACCGAAATTTGCCGGAATTCACGGGGACGGAACGCTCAGTGGCGAATTAGAGTGTTTCTTTCTACCGGGAATTTAAAAAACAGTCATTCTGATTGGCTCCCGCTCGTTCCGCTCTTCATAATTTGAACATAGGATTTTAATAGCAACGGAACGGTTTACTCGCACAACCGTGCACGAATGGCCAAAGATAATCGATATTCGATTACATCGATTATTTTTTCGCGATTAATCGAACATAATCGATTATTTTTGAAACTCGATTAATCGACGGACTCGATTATTTTTCTTCACAATCGTTTTATTGCTGTTTTATCCTATTCAATTTTGGGTGGACAGTGAAAATGCTTTTCCCGAAACTTATTATAATATTAAAAGTGAATAATCATTTTGTATTCAACTATGAATTATTAGAAATCTTTTCTAGCGCCAAAATACCAAGTCTTAAATCTGAAATTCTCGGAACTTTGGTTTCAAATACAACTTTCAAAAAATGCACGATTATCGATTAATCGATTATTTTTTGCCGATTAAATCGAGTCGCGATCGATTATTTTTTTGGAATCGATTAATCGATCAATCGATTATTTTCAGCTGAGTGGCCATCCTTAATTATGACGAATTCTCACAATGCACTCGGAACGAATTGAACGGAACGCCTCTGATTGGCTCTACGAAAACTCCCTAGATTCCGATTCCGTTCCTGTCCGGTGAATTCAGGCCAATTCAGGCCCATGTGAATGCAGCCTTATCTTCTGGTATTTAACGAGAGTAGTCGAGGTAGTTTCTTTCTAGAATAACAGATCGCAGTTGAGAAGCATCTCGGATATATTCGATGTTTTCGGAAGTTGTTCAAACACCTATAAAAATTATTGTTTTCTTCAGAAAATTTATACTTGTTGACTTATAAAACAATCGAAAGTACCATGTTCAGTGTGAACTGTGAGAATCGTGTGTATAATCAGATACGTGTGTAACATTCGATAAAGTTCGAACGCTATTGATACTGTCAATAACATTCGATTGTCGATTGAGTGTTACGTTCTGCAATAATGACATATCTTTTATTCAAACGTTGTACAACCAAATGGACAAAAATTATTAAATGTGTATACGGATAGCGGCCGGCAGTGAAATGGCAATGGCTAGCTGGATGATCCGTGGAAGGAGTCTACGATCTAATAGGTCTCACAAAAGTACGTTAAACCGCATGAATTTATCTCTCTTTCAACAATTATCACGATACTACGGATTAAAAGAGAAAAAATAAACACTAATTCATCTCTGTTACACCGGCAGGTCGACTCGATAGTGAAGACAATTGCGTGCAGCTCGATCTGTCAAAGGGTTAGTAACCTAACCTAACCTAACCTAACCTTACCTTACCTTATCTTATTATCTCGCTACTTTCCAATGTTATACAATAATCGCATTGATAACAATCGAATATCAATGGACAAATACATTCATTTATTTTTCGAATCTTCATCTTTATTCAATCTTTATCACAATTTAATTGATTTTCATTTTTTTTGTCTTCTTCAAGCCAGATTTTTTTTCAAAGTCAATTTGACTTTCTTCTGTGTTACCGATGATACGATGTCGACTATGTACTTAATTTTTTGTAGATATAAAGGAGAATGTGAAAGATGTGTTGACGAATCTATGTCAACGTCAGGGGATAACGAGCGTTAGAAAATTGGCATATCTGAACGCTATTGTCAAACTGATAAGCGAGAACGACGTTGACGACTATGGCTACTGCGCCAAGGAAGTATTTTGTTGGTGAGACATCGCGAAATCAATAACGTCGTTTTTCTTCGGATTGTGAGATTAATGATTTTCTCATTTCTTTTCAGTCTTCGAATCGGACTCATAAATGAAGCGACGCAAGTTCGTGCTGCGGCGCTACGTGCGGTACGATATATGCTGAAGAAGGAACAGGACATTGTTACATTAAACAAACTACAGTATCCGTACTTGGTAGCGAGGAGTATGGACCTTAATTTAAGGAATGAAATAGAGAGAATACAAGCGTTGAGACTAGTCAGACGAATCCTGCTGTTGGCTCCCAAGCATTTCAGCCCCGCACTTGCCAGGTCTTTGATAAGTCTGACAAACGGTGGCGTGGAGGAGAAGGATCCGATATTTCGCGCCTTTTTGGCAGCTCTTTGCGAACTAGGTGTATTAAATTCAAATTTATTGATAAGTTGCGGCGGAGTCGGAGCCTTGACCAGAGCTGCTATGACTGGACAGAGTCCTGCCGTAACGGAATCAGTCGTCGGGGTTCTTCTCAAGATACTAGGAAACCCGGAGACGAGAAACGGCGTTTCTTTACTCTGCCTAGCCGCACCTTACTGCGAACTCCATTCCGCTGGAGTTGAAAGAACGAAAGAAGACCGAGAGCAGAGGTTCGCGGCGAGCAAGCTGGCCTTGCTAAGCGTCCTGAGGTCTTACACCGGCATTATTCACTTCTGCCACCCCAACGATAGTTCAGGCCTGAAGGCTATCGCCGGAATCCTCTACGTGGAGCAGCTGGAAGTGCGCGGAGCTGTGCTTGAGCTTCTCTACGAGCTCCTCGGACTCCCACTTCCTGCCTGGACGGACGAACCTGACGTGGCTTTGGCCGCGGTTGACCCGAGCCGACCACGAGAGTCCTGGAAACTTTCCGAAGGATTCGTCGGAGCCGAAGGAAAGTCCATTCTGCTCCCGCTCGCCAGGCATCGACCCAACATTATCGAATTACACCTGGCGTTGCTGGTCTACGCCTTGCTGGAGTGTGGACTGCACAAGGCTCTCGCAGAGACCATAGTAACTTCCGACACCTTCATTTCGGTTCGGGCTGCGGTGCTTCTGGGGGCCCTTCTTCATCTGGCGCACGCCCTGCTTCCAGCCGAGGCCTGCGACCTCACTCCGCCTCTGCCTAATCTTTTGGAGCACGCGAGTGCAGGGAGACATCAGGCTTTAGCGGCGGTCGCGATTCTTAGCAGAATGCATACTGTGATGAGACGAAGACCGGCGCCGGCCAGTCTGTTCCTGGATCGGGTCTTACAAGCTGGAACTTGGCTGAGACAGACTTTGCCTAGGCGGCAAAGACCTCCTAGTCGACATTGGCTGAGGAGGGAGTCTCCCACGACGCCGCTTCTCAGAGACGCTCATGTTCTCAGTTCGAAAGATGCCCTGGCATGGAATTGGCCGGTTGTGAGATCGATTTTACGATCCAGAGACGACACCCTGCGAAAGCTCCAAGACTCCGATCACAAACAGTTCATAAAACGGCTCGTTCGGTACTTCAAGCCTTCTAATAATCGGTACAGTCGAGTTGAATTAGGAACGAATGCCACATCGGTGAGAGAAGCTACCCTGGCTGGGTGCGATTTGATCAACTGTCTACTCGGGCTTCACGAACCCGAAGGGAACCAGTTATTAGCAGAACTAGTCGGGGACATCGCGGAACAAATTTCGGCAATTAGAAGCATGCCGTCGGCTCATGATTGCCTATTTTCTCCGCGACACATGTCCACGACTTGTTGCCAAAAGTATTTCCTCTTTCTTGGCCAGTTGAGCCACTCGGCCAAAGGCACAGTCGTCTTGAACCGACTCAACTTACTCGAAAAACTTCAGGACCTGGCGCTGGCCACGCACCACGACTGTTACGTTAAACTGATAACTTCGAGTCTGGATTATTCCAGGGACGGCATACCGCGAAAAGTATTTAACAAAATAATAGTCGACGCTCCTCTGGAGAGCACGAGGCTGTACGCCACTCAGTTGTTGCGGGTTATTCTGAGGGCGAAGATGTCCGACGCGCATGATTGGGCGATCGGACTCCTTTGGGGGAGGCTGAAAGACGCAAGTAGAACCGTCGCCCTCGCTGCACTGGAGGTACTGCAGGAAGCCTGCGACGACGTGGAGAATTTGGACGTTCTTTTTCGACAGAGAGCCGAAAACCCTGACTGGACACACTGGCTGGACCATTTAGGGGACGGAGGATACTTGCTGAAGATCAGACTTTACTCGCTGCATTCCGTATTTGGAAGTCTATCTTCTCCGGCTGAGGAACTAGAGAAGTGGATAAGCCCCGGTGGGTTTGCCGAGAGATACGTGGGGCTGGTAGACGAAGAAATACACGACTCATTGACGCGACGCCAAAGAAGTGAAAACGGTACTTACCACAGAAGATCCAGCCAGATCCTACCTGAGACGCACGACGTATTTATTCCGCCGCATTTGGTCGGACAATTGGTGCAACACGACGCAGGAATAGAGCTTCTTCTGAGAAGAAACGTCCTGCAGAGATTTGTTCACATTATTTTAAGGTTTCGCATGGAGTCTGGAACTGATAATGCGAAAGCGACCAGAGGGAGTCGGCTGCTCCTCGAAGACGGACACCTACTGTCTACGGAATCGACCACTGACGATATTCTAGAACCAAATCGACTGGAAACGATAATAGATTCAGAGGATTTGGAAGTGCTGGAAGTACCTTGGAGGACTTCTTCGCCTTGCCAATCCTGGAAGACCGAATCTTTGGTGGAAATCAGAAAGAAACCAGGCCTCAACGATTCCAGACGAAATACGCCGGAGAAAAGCTGGAGAGACGATTACGAGAGTCGAGAGGATCGCGCGACCGATCTCGACGCTAGAATACTGAAGGTGAAATCTGCCCTATGGACTCTCGGTCATACCGGAACTTCCATCGTTGGCGTTGAGCTTCTGAACAACTTGGGAATTATCGGAGTTATGGCGTCGATGGCGGAGACTTGTCCCCATTATTCGGTCCGTGCCACAGCGATGTACGCGTTGAGTTTAATCGCGACCACGAGGTCTGGGGCGGATATATTATCCACTTACGACTGGCCGTGCGTCAGACACAAGCGAGGGGATCAGTGGCCGGTAGTTCGTCCTCATAGTCCGTATCCCGCGCCGAGTCCTGTTCTAGTACAAAGGCATCACAGAAGTCTCAGCGACGGAAAGCCAGAGCTATCGGAACCGATTGTTCGAAGGAGCAGAAATCGGTCGGAAAGCGCGGCGACGGAACTCGACGCCAGACGCTTCCAATTTCCGTAAGCATATTTTGAGGAGCTCCTCGCAAATGATATCGTCACGGTATAAATTTATGTTTTGATACTTATTCAGAGACCGAGGTGATACTCCGAGTCCTATCGCCAGCATGCCGAGAATGAGCCAGCAAGACGCGGATGGTTACGCTCGTCTGAAACATTTATATCGCCACCGTAGACCCAGCTATTCGCGAAGCAGCCTTGAGGTACGAGATTCTATTTGATGAGAAAATCTGTATTGCAGAAATTTTTAATAAACATCTCGTTACAGATGCACAGCCAGGAAGATCAACTTTCGCAAATTAGTTTCACGGATTTGGAAACTCCTCGGGGCTGGGCCCCAGAGCCTGTGATGGCCCAAACTCCGCCGCCTGAAAATGCCCCGACGAATCAGTGCTACATGGGGATTTGTTTGCCGCGAGTATTGACCACTATTTTTCCAGACCCACCTAGACCCGCACCTCCCACATTTTCGGAGAGTCTATCTAGACAAGAAGACGATTACAAAATCGGCGATGAATCGGACGATGAAAATCAATCCACCGGAGAACATGCTCGCATATGTTTAGTTTGCGACAGAGGTAAGGACGTCGAAGACAAAGAAAACGGAGAAGGGGAGGCAAAGTTGAATAGGTTTGTCTTAATTGCAATGTTTTCACACCTTTTACCTCGTTTATTTTTCACTCTAATGAATTGTTTTATTGCAGAGAAATCTTGCGGCACGTTGAACGTCTCGCTAATCCTGTCTGGTATCGGAATAGTCGACAAGCATTGCTGAGGCTGAGGCAACAGTGCCCTGAAAAATTTCAGGTAATTAAAGCGGTAATCGCACCTTTAAATGGGTGGAAATTATCACGATGAAAATAATTTTGGGGAGTTACATCAAGGTCTGTGAATTTTGGTCCTCAATTTATCGTCCATGAAAGTTTTCTCTCATCAGATGAATAGAGAACTTTTTGATATCGTGAGAATTGCCTGAGTTATTCAATTTTTACGGTGTTCATCTCTCAAATTTCCCACCATGAAACGAAAAAAAAAATAAGCAGTACATAATTGCCAATTACATTTATTTTTGTTTCCCATTTATTAGAGTACGTGCCTCTTCTCAGAAGTTTCGTCACGCTTAGCTAGCGGTACCTACAGAATGCAGGCTCGTCAGTTTCTTCAAGAATTGTTCCTAGAGTCACGGTTTGACGCTGTAAGCGAAGATCTTTCTTATAATTGTGTAAAAGAGTTGTCCTCTTTCTCATTAAAATTATCCTGACTCTATTATCTTATTCACAGCTTTACGATGAACCGTTGAGTATACTGAAAATTCCAATTGGCACTGAAGAGAATCCAGTCCATGTAAAGGTTTCGCGTTCGTCGTTGGATGCCGTCCACAACAAGCCGATGTCGGTAACTCCGGAGTCTAAGCTCAATGGTAGATCACATTATTCTGAAACGCAATTGGAGCCCCTTTACGTCGTGAATGAAGAAACGAGCACCGATTCGCAAACGTCGTTGATTAGCGATAGAAGTAGGAATACATCTGTGAGAATTGATACGCGCAGTGACGAGAAAATTATCGCTGGAATCTTGAAACCTGAGGAAAGGATAAGATCGTCAAAGAGTTCGGATAAGTTATTGAAAATTAGAAATACCAGTACTGCCTTCAGCCTCGATTAATACTCCTTGTATTTGTAAATGTACAACCTGTATATATTTTATATCAAGAAGAAGATAATTAAACAGACACTGCCAAGAAAGTTTGTCTCTATAACTTTTACCCTTCATAGAAACAAAATATGTAAACTAATTGTAAGTCTAGAGAATGAAGACTAAGCGAAATATTTGATGATATGGAAAGAAACTTCCGCAGCATGTATTAGCTATCATAATTACTTATTTCACAGTTTGAGATTACCATTGAATCGAGTGTTTTCCGTCTTTCCTGTTCATCATCAATCGAAACTTAAGCCTCTTCAGACAAGCAAGTTATGCTCATTCTATAACAAGATAAGCAGATAACATAGTATGCGATGTAAGCAGAGTTGAACCCTGAGTATCTGGCTATTCACTCGTTTTGTGATCAAGTCGGTTTAGTTGGTTCGAACATTTTCTACCGAGAATCGTTTACTCAGTACCGCGATGGTGATTGCTAAGAAATATGTGCTGGCTCGAAAGTTCGAAGGGGAACCCAAGCCTTCGGACTTTACTTTAGTCGAGGAAAAACTACCTGCGTTGAAAAGTGGAGGTGAATATCGCATTCTCAAATAGCATTGTTCATTAATACAGTTACTTGACTGATGATGTGAATGTTTTTAGAATTTCTGGTGAAAGCTGTGTATTTGTCCGTTGACCCATACATGAGACTATATGGAGACCAGCAGCCTCTGGGATCTACTATGATTGGAACTCAAATTGCTGAGGTTGTAACGTCGAAAAATAAGCAATTTCCGATCGGCAAGCGCATTTTTGCTGATGTCGGCTGGCGAACGTATACTGTGATGGATGGAAGCCCCAGTGGCGTATTCGATCAGGCTCCTTACATATTGCCTGATTTTGGTAGTCTGCCCGAGTCTCTTGGTCTCGGAGTACTGGGCATGCCGGGGTAATGATCAGCAGCAGATAGCGATATGATATTTTGACAAGCACTGTGTAATCGGGAAATTTGACAATCGTAGAAACTCTGCGTATTTCCCAGTTCTCGAAATCTTGAGGCCACAAGCTGGAGAGACATTGGTTGTCAGTGGGGCAGCAGGCGCAGTTGGATCACACGTTGGACAGATCGGCAAGATTCGTGGATTGAAAGTAATCGGAATTTGTGGTTCTGATGAAAAGTGTAAATGGCTCACTGAAGAACTAGGATTCGATCATGCTATCAATTACAAAACGCAAAATGTCGCCGAAGCTTTGAAGGAAGCTGCTCCAAACAAAGTTGACTGCTATTTTGACAATGTACGGATCTAGTTTTCGAAATAAGTACTCAAATTGTCATGATCGATGTTTGATTACCATTTCTGCAGGTGGGTGGAGACATTTCCGGTATTGTATTCAATCACATGAATGTTTTTGGTCGTACCGCAGTATGTGGGCATATTTCCTCTTACAACGCAGACCCCAACGAATTGCCAAGATCCCCTATCATCCAGCCAACGTTGATCTTCAACCAATTGAAGGTACAAGGATTTCAGGTGTTTACTTGGCGGGATCGTTGGCTCGAGGGTATCGAACAGAATCTTGAGTGGATGAAGGAGGATAAGTTGAAGTATCGCGAAACAGTAACAAATGGTTTTGAAAATATGTTCGATGCGTTTGTCGGAGTTCTTCGCGGGGAGAATACGGGAAAAGCCATTGTTAAAGTATAATTCTCGTGTTTTTGTATCAACAACTTTCCTGTGTTATGGAAGAAAATATTCTAGGAATAATTGTGAACGATATATTGACTCGGACTTTCATAGGGCTGTTGGAACAAGTGTTACTCAGGTACTTTGCGAGCAGTTAGCATCGCGATGATGTGCAATGCAACAATTAAAAAAACCTGTTCATACAATGTATTTTGCTCTTCACATCTAAATTCCAAATTGTCATAGCAAATAATAATCTGTGGATAATTATGTGGACAAGAATACTAGTTCTAAATGGCTGAATTATCAAAAGGTCTGGTTGCATAGCAGCTGCCCCCATCAAAATTGTAATGTCACCTCACTAAACTAAATGTTCTTTTGGTCTGAATTAGACTGTTGACCGATAAGAATTGTCGTTTCACAAATATGAACCAGATTAATTCCTCGATTCATGATAACATGATTGCATTATCATTTTAACAGGTCGGTGGAGATATTTCCAGCATTGTAAGCAATCACATGAATATTCAAGGTCGTTAAATCACTGTGTAAAAAGTTTTTCAAAATAAATGTACGTTGCCTTGGAAGATAAAACAACGATTCGAATTGAATCTTGAAAAGTCATCAACAAACGTATTTCATGATATCAACAGTGAATAATCTCTGTTAATATCTTTACTTAAAACTTCCTAATAAGATCATAAATTGCAGCAGCGATTGGACTCGATTCTCATTATCTGTTAATTATATCCTAATTCACACCTGTACGCTGACCGACTCACACAAATGAAACACATACTAGCTACATCGCGTTAAATTGAGCACCGCTGGGTCTAAAGTTTAAGTATTTAGATACCGTTACTCCGAAGAGATGGCGCCGCCCTGTATTATGTTTGTGATTACATACAGCCGGAGCAATTTGAAGAGACTGATACGTCTTGATGTTGTTGAAGACGGCTCACTGACATTTCACCTCAGACACTAGTCGTTTCAATCACAGTTTATATTCGGGTATATGATCATTTAAAAAAAATATAGTGTACGATGGTCATCGCAAAGAAATATGTGCTCGCTAAACACTTCGAGGGGGTACCAAAACGTTCAGACCTACTCTTAGTGGAGGAAGAGTTACCTGCGTTGAAAGACGGAGGTGCCTACCAATTTTTGATTGTGTGAATATGAATGTATTTGTAAAGATACTCAAATATCGTTTCAATCTTATTGAATGCAAAGCAGTCTAGAATGGTTTGTGATTATAACATGAGTTAGTATAATGATCATGTTAGACAGTCGAGATCGAAGTTATCAACTTTCACAGAATACCTAATCCAAGCGGAGTATTTTTCTCTCGATCCGTATATGAGAGTTTATACGCAACGACTCCCACTGGGAGTCACAATGATTGGACGTCAAGTTGGCAAAATCATAGAGTCTAAATGCAATGACTTTCCGGTCGGTCAGCGTGTCGTTGCGAATCTGGGCTGGCGCACGCATACGGTGGTTGATCCAAAATCGGAGGACCACCAAGGCCAGCCTACATACATAATACCCGACGTCGGTACCTTACCCCCGTCCTTGGCTCTGGGAGTAGCAGGCAGGCCAGGGTAAGAATGTCGACAACGATAGATAGACATCTCAACATTGTTTCCTGTTTACCAGTTAATTAGATCATATCTTCTACTATCAGGACTGATTGCTCCATTGAACAGACGCTCTCTTTGATTCTAGAAAAATCTTGTAGATAGTATTTGATGAGAGGATATTGCATTACGATTGCAGGAATACCGCGTACTTTGGATTCCTTGAGCTCTGTCAACCAAAAGCTGGAGAGACACTTGTTGTGAGCGGAGCAGCTGGCGCAGTCGGTTCGCACGTGGGACAGATTGGCAAGATCTTGGGCTTGAACGTTATCGGAATTGCCGGAACGGACGAAAAGTGCAAATGGCTGATAGAGGAGCTGGGATTCGACCATGCGATAAATTACAAGACCGAAAATATCGCCAAAGCTCTGGAAAAAGCTGCTCCGAATAAAGTCGACTGCTATTTTGACAATGTACTTAGTATTGATTCTCATTCTGCAGAAGAATTTCTTCTGAGATTGACATTTTTTTTTTGTTCCTTCAGGTTGGGGGAGAGATTTCCACCACTGTGCTTTACCAGATGAATCTATACGGCAGAGTCGCAGTATGCGGAAGCATTTCCTCGTACAATGCGCTCCCACAAGATTTGCCAAAGTGTACCCTGACACAGCGAGCCATGATTAATTCTCAAATAAGGATGGAGGGTTTCGTAGTGAGCCGTTGGGACGCTCGTCGGGAAGAGGGGTACCGCCAAAATTTACAATGGGTGAAGGAAGGCAAGCTCAAATACAGAGAAACAGTGACGAAAGGATTTGAAAATATGTTCGATGCATTTGTCGGAATGTTGAATGGAGAAAATACGGGAAAAGCTCTCGTGAAAGTCTAATGTAGTTCAAGGTTTCAATAAAATTATACATTTTTCAATATTTATCTAGGCTCACCTGCCTCACTGCGATACAGACACTGTGGAAATTGGAAAAGATTCTCAGTGCCCTTCAATCTCATAGATCAATTCGACCTATTAGACCTATAAGTAGATAATATTTGCCAACTAATTTCTGTATGATATGATTCACAATCATTTTCTTCTTCTTCTTTATCCTTTAAATAGCTTCATCCCTGAATAGCATAAGCTAGGGCAGGTGCCACACAATCATTTTCCAGCAGTGTGACAAAGATACAAGACTGATCACTATACACTGCCACCTCGATTCAGCAGTTTTTGGTTGGCTGTGTGTGACATGATCAACGTTTCCCGCGTAAATTTACCCAGATATTTTTCTGCGCATGTGCAAACCTCGCCCAACAACATCAGCATGCATCTTCATTCGCCGATGCACGTGTTGTAAATAAAGTTGAGTAAATCATCATCCTCTTTATCTCGATCAGAATGGTGAAAGCAAAGAAATATGTGATAGCTAAGTACTTCGAAGGGGAACCAAAATCGACGGACTTACTGCTGGTTGAAGAAGAATTACCTGCGTTGAAAGATGGAGGTAAGTTTTCTGCAATTTTATAAATCATCAACAAGAGTTACAGTGTGCGTTTATGTATCTGTATCAAACGTCATTGAATCTGACAACGGAAATCGAAACAATTACAGAATTTCTCGTCGAGGCGGAGTATTTATCCGTCGATCCGTACATGCGAGTTTACACACGACGAGTTCCTCTGGGATCCACAATGATTGGGATCCAAGTAGCAAAGATCATCGAATCCAAACACAAAGATTATCCGGTTGGTAAGCACGTCGCTGCGGTAGCCGGCTGGCGTTCGCACACTATATTCGATGTGAATGCAGAACAACAGACGCTCGGTATACCGGAATATTATATTCTTCCTGACTTTGGTGATCTACCCATGTCTTTGGGTATCGGAGTTTTAGGCATGCCAGGGTAAAAACCTACGTGCTGTTAACATCTCCTTCGTTAGGTACATTCAAAACAAACTGTCTGCTCAACGATCCTCACATTCTCATTGATTTCAGAAACACGGCATTTTTTGGGCTGATTGAAATCTGTCAGCCAAAGTCTGGAGAAACGCTTGTGGTCAGCGGCGCAGCTGGCGCAGTCGGTTCCCACGTCGGACAGATCGGCAAGATTCTTGGTCTAAAAGTTATCGGCATTGCTGGTTCCGATGAAAAGTGCAAGTGGCTCAAGGAAGAGCTAGGATTCGATCATGCTATCAATTACAAGACCCAAGACGTTGGCGCTGCTTTGAAGGAAGCTGCTCCAAATAAAGTAGACTGCTACTTTGACAACGTGCGTATAAATTTCATCCATGCAACAGTTTTACAAATAAATTCTTGTTGATGTTTGGAATGAAATGTCAATTCTGTTTTCACAGGTCGGAGGAGACATCTCCAGCATTGTACTAAATCAAATGAATACATTTGGTCGTGTATCGGTCTGCGGTAGTATTTCAGCTTATAACGCAGACCCTGACGCAATGCCAAAATGTACTATCACACAACCAACTTTGGTTTTCTCGCAATTGAAGATGGAAGGATTTTTAGTCAATAGATGGAACAATCGTTGGATGGAGGGTATCGAGCAGAATCTTCAATGGATGAAAGAGAAGAAACTGAAGTATAGAGAAACTGTGACTGAAGGATTCGAAAACATGTTTGATGCATTTGTAGGGATGTTGAGAGGAGACAATTTTGGAAAAGCTGTTGTAAAAGTATAATTATTTTAGTGTCTAAATTAGAATAAAAATCTATTTTTCTACAATCCTACTCAACCATTCTTAATAATCTAAGCTAATACGTGTAACGATAAATTGGACTGAGATGAAATAGAAACTTTGCTCCGAATAAAATATCAATCTTTTTTATTAACAATGTGTGTATTCATTATCTTTGACATCTCGGACGGAAAAACCAACAGCTAATAAGAATCAGTTCGTCCAAAACGCTCAAAATATTGACAATAGTGAACATGTTGTGTATGTTATCGCGTGTTTCGGATAACTCAAACCTTTATCAGATAATTGATGAGTAATTAGGCTCGACCAAGATTAGTTTCGCCGAAAGGTATTGATGCTGCAGTTCAAATAAGTCTATAATTTTTTATGCAGCTCATATAGCACATGGGCCGTATCCCGGTGCTTTGATTTGAGCACAACTGTACGGTCTAATGGTCAAGTACTCAGTTAATCGTTATTTAGAGATGGTATCGAACTTCGTTGACCATTAGTATCAAGGTAGCCTTGCGTGTAGTACCTTCCCCACTTTTCAAGTGGCAACAGATTGACGTTGGGTATAAAGCTTACTAGATTATACTCAGAATTCAATCGTCACCCGCGATTGATCTGAGCATTATATTTTTTAGTGTATTTTATTAAACTCATCAAAAATGGTCAAAGCCAAAAAATACATAATTGGCAAGCACTTTCAAGGAGAGCCAAAACGAACGGATCTACCATTGGTTGAGGAAGAATTACCTCCGCTAAAGGATGGAGGTGAGTTTGATACGATTTTATAGATCAGTGTGCGTTTTTGTGTTTGAACAAAATGTGACTAAATATGGTAACGACAGTAGATCACTTTCAGAATTTCTTACCGAGGCAGTGTATTTGTCCGTGGATCCGTACATGCGAATGTATGCATTACGGTACCCTGTGGGAAGTACAATGATTGGAATTCAAGTCGGTAAGATTATAGAGTCTAAACACAAGGATTATCCGGTTGGTAGATACGTCTGCGGCATGGCCGGCTGGCGTTCGCACACGATCATTGATGCTAATAGAGAACAAAAGAACCTTGGTTCACCCGAGTATTATCTTCTGCCGGACTTCGGTGACCTACCCACATCTTTGGCTCTCGGGGTCTTAGGCATGACAGGGTGAGAACATCATATGGATACTTTTCGGAGTTGCATTCAATCATGATTATCATACAAACAAAATTCAAGCTTTGCTCAAATTATGATTTTGCTTACATTGTCATTGATCTTAGCAACACTTCATATTTTGGCCTAATCGATATCTGCCAGCCAAAAGCCGGCGAAACGCTAGTAGTGAGCGGGGCGGCTGGTGGAGTTGGTTCACACGTCGGACAGATCGGCAAGATCCTTGGCTTGAAAGTTATCGGAATTGCTGGCTCCGATGCAAAATGCAAATGGCTAAGGGAAGAGCTGGGATTCGATCACACTATCAATTACAAAACCCAGGATGTTGCTGTCGCCTTGAAGGAAGCTGCTCCGAACAAAGTTGACTGCTACTTTGACAACGTGAGTACATGAATCTTATCCACACAACGGTTGTACAAATAATTTCCTGTGCGAGGAGTAAAATTTGAACCATTTTTTCACAGGTCGGAGGAGATATCTCCAGTATTGTACTCAGTCAAATGAATACTTTTGGTCGTGTGTCGGTTTGCGGCAGTATCTCCGCATACAACGCAGACATAAGCGCACTGCCAAGGTGTCCTATGGTGCAGCTATATTTGGTCTCCACACAATCGAAGATGGAAGGATTTTTAGTCGGTCGTTGGATGGATCGTTGGATGGAGGGTATCGAGCAGAATCTTAAATGGATCAAAGAAGGCAAATTGAAATATCGCGAAACGGTCACAGAGGGATTTGACAACATGTTTGATGCATTTGTCGAGATGCTGAGAGGAGACAATACTGGAAAAGCTGTTGTCAAAGTATAATTATTTTCAATATAAGTATATTAGAATATGTATATCAATATTTAAACTTGTGTGTGGCTGTAAAGTTTTATATCAATGTGAGAATTGTTCCAAAATTTTTTCGTCATTTATACATTGAGCTATACATATCGCCAAGACCCTGTAAGATAAAAAAAGAATCAGTCGATAACAGCTAATCATTGTCAGTATTTTTAAATCCACCGCACTCGAAATTCAGTTGAATAAATATTCACAATGTATGCATGGATTATGTTCATTTTTCATCGATAAAGATATATATAATAAATTATGAATAATTCATGTAATTGTAATGGATGTGAAAATAATTTGAGTGACTCGAATAGGTGAGCACCGCTGCAGAGTCCAAGGTTAAAATATAAAGATAGTGTGTAGATAATCCCAACGAGTAGATTATTATACCTTGTGATGTGTTTATCGACACTACACCTAAAGCTAAATCCACACATAGGTGCGCACACCAACATGTATGACAAGTCCTCACTAAGAAAGCAACAAACAGACAGCTAGATGGCTGTATAAAGGTGGCTGTATAATAATCTGAGCTCTTCATTTTCACGTCGTGGACTGTCTCAATCAGTGCTGTTATAACGAACCAGTAGCAACTTTAATCAAATTCACACGATGGTTGTCGCTAAAAAGTATGTTATCACCAAATATTTTCAAGGGGAGCCAAAGCCCTCAGATTTGACTCTTGTTGAAGAGGAACTACCGGCTTTAAAGGATGGAGGTAAATAAATGCAAGAAAACTAGTAATTATTGCTCAACGTTCAAAGACAGCATGTATCATTCTTCATTTTGCATTAGATTCAAACATCCAAAGAAGAAAAAGTGATTACAACTATAGTCTGATCGTCAACCACTTATCAATCAGGTGATAGTACGAGTATCGTGTGACGACTCTGTTACCTCATACAGGTAGTGATACTCAAAATTGATTATGCCCGATCACATTTTACAATAATTACAGAATACCTCATCGAGGCAGAGTATCTATCCGTCGATCCGTACATGAGATCATACGTCTACCGGTTTCCACTGGGAACCACAATGAATGGATCTCAAGTCGCAAAAATCACAGAATCCAAAAAAATTACAATATTTTCAAATCTATTCAATTCGCTATACAGTCGAATACACTTTTTTTATACATGTGTATAGATCATTTTCACTGTTGATAAAAGTCTTAAAATTATACTTCATTCGGTTGAGCACCGCTGCAGAGTCTATCGTTCAAGTACAGATAATTCCAACGAGTAGATGAACTCGTGTTGTGTTTATCGCCAATACATATCAAGCTGGATCTACACACAGTTGCGCACACTGAATAAGATTATCACTCTTCTACCAAACGGTACATAGTTAGCTGAAACAGCATGAGTTCCTTATTTTCTCGTTGTGGAGTGCTTAAATCAGTGCTGTCAACGAACCGATTGAATCATGGCAACTCTAATTCCATTCGCACGATTGTTGTCGCCAAAAAGTATGTCATCGCTGAATATTTTAAAGGAGAGCCGAAGCGCTCAGACTTGACTTTTGTCGAACAAGAATTACCGGCTCTGAAAGATGGTGGTAAATACACGAAAAATTATTCAAAGTATACTATTCTTCAGCCTGAATATGTATCCGTTGCAAAGAATGTCGACGCGGTCAAGAACACATCTCATTGCTTATTCTTTTTGCGCTCGTCTCAAACATTAGATTTTGGAAACATAGTGAAAGACGATCACTGACCCGCGCATAATCTAGTTATCCTGCATGATATATACTGTACAGACTTATTATTGTTACCGAAAAATTACTACATCAACTTCCTTCAATATTTACAGAATACCTCATCGAGGCGGAGTATCTATCCGTTGATCCGTACATGAGACCTTACGTCTACCGATACCCACTGGGAACGACGATGCTTGGATCTCAAGTAGCAAAAATCATAGAATCTAAAAATCCAAGGTTTCCAGTGGGTAAGCGGGTGGTCGCTAATGTCGGGTGGCGATCACACACAGTGGTGAACGAAAAGTCCGGAGGACATTTCAATCAGCCCCCGTACATCATACCTGACTTTGGCAATGATTTACCGCCATCTCTGGGACTTGGAGTTCTGGGCATGCCAGGGTGAGAATGTATAGAATCATGGCTCACACTTGCAATCTGAGAATATCGTTGGAGTGGAAATGCGATTTATCATGACGACGCTGTTTAGAGAAAATATTTTTGCTGAATCACGATTCTGTAATCTTTGTAGGAACACAGCGTATTTTGGACTGACTGAAATCTGTCAGCCAAAAGCTGGCGAGACCCTCGTCGTTAGCGGTGCAGCTGGTGCGGTCGGTTCTCACGTTGGACAGATTGGAAAGATCCTTGGGTTGAATGTTATTGGGATCGCCGGAACGGATTCCAAATGCAAATGGCTCAAGGAAGAACTCGGATTCGATCATGTTATCAATTACAAAACCCAAAATGTTGCCAAAGCCTTGAAGGAAGCTGCTCCCAACAAAGTAGACTGCTACTTTGATAACGTAAGTAATTCAGTCCCCAGAATATCAACATTCCCTCAGCATAAGTCTACAATTTGATTGTTTTGATTATTACATCAGGTGGGAGGCGACATATCCAGCATAGTATTGAACCAGATGAACACATTTGGTCGTGTCTCAGTGTGCGGAAGCATCTCTGTGTACAATGCGGACCTAACTGCCTTGCCCAAAAGCCCTGTAATTCAGCCGGCGTTAGTGTTTTCTCAATTAAAAATGGAAGGGTTTATAGTGCTCCGATGGGACGATCGTTGGATGGAGGGCATCGAGCAGAATCTTAAATGGATAAAAGAGAACAAGCTAAAGTACAGAGAAACAGTGACGGAAGGATTTGAAAACATTTTCGATGCATTTGTCGGAATGCTCCATGGCGACAATACCGGAAAAGCCATTGTCAAAGCTTGAACCTAATGGTTCCTTATACTTTCAAACCGTCTTACATCTACGAACAATATTTTTTACAATTTTTCATACAAACCCACAAAAACGTACAAATATATGTTATTCAATGTTAACAACGTTGCGATATTAAGAAAGTAGAAGCCGGTGCCTGTAATTCCATAACATAATAAATACTCTACCTCTCATGTTTTTTAATTCTCTTCCATGGGATAATGAAAGAGGTAATTAATTTTTCTGTGTATGATTAACGCTGTTCATAAATTTTCTTGGCTTAAACTTTTCTCGCTGAACTATTTTCTTGCTGTGTTTCATTCCCGGTTCGCCAGATAGAGGTTTTTTTTCGAAAGTTTAGCCAAGAACCGCTTCGATTTAATGAAAATTCCGAATATTCAAATTTTACGTATCAAAAGAGATTCAATTAGTTTATATCAGCTAAATCTTCAACATACAACTTTTTTACCATCTACTTATCCCTCCTCAAATCCCATTGCCTAATTGAACGTTTGAAACGTTTATCGCGCCCTTTTTTGAAGACCAGCTTCGCTTCACGTCGGATTCGGTTCGGGTTCAACTGCATATGACTTCAGGTGTATTTTGGGTTGCAGCCGCACAGGCGCAAATTAAATACATAATACCAATTCGTCGATCTGTAAATCCAGCCTAACCCGGCAGATTTCTAACCTAAAAGTAGTCTTGGGCGAGTGAATTACTGGTGTAAACAGCGATCGCAGGGTTTTAGCGAGTCGATTCAAATCAGCTCGCGACAATGTGTCAATTCAAAAAGTGTGAATAACGCAATTTTCTCCATACCGTGGATGAGAGTGTCGTGACGCTATGCCGCATTCTACGGAGATTTTATCCCCTCAGGACCTCCTCGCAGAGGTTAGGAAGTTCATCTCAGGTGCCGCGAGGTCTAGCCACGGTTCAAACACCCTGGACCTAGCAAGAACCGCACTTTCCCTACTGCAAAATCTCCCAGCGGCCAGGGACGCGGTCCTCGAATATTTTTGCACTGTGTTCTCTGTCTGTGTGAGTAAACACGTCCGTCAGATCGAGGTAAGCGCAACATACAATTTAATTATCAGTCTCATAAAAATAATAAAAAATCAACACTTATTATCATATGTGGACGTAAATTATTCTTGGAAAAATTGTACAACGTCCGATATCGTCTATTCGATTCACAGAAGAACCAGAATTCCCCCATACATGAAGAAACCACCATCGCAGAAATCCACAATGTGTTGTGCAATTTCGTCAACGCAAACCCCGAAGCTTGGGCTCCCATAATTTCTGCATGGTCTCTGGAACTGCTCGGTAATGATACTAGACCAGTTTCTATGTTCATTCATTTTCATTCATTCAAAGCACATAATAGAAAGAGATCACAACCCGCTTGACTTAATTTTATTTTTCCAGGTAAATTATCGTCCGATTATGCAAACCGAGGTAATTTGCCGAAAAATGCTGGAATAAACGATTTCCTGCAGCAATGGATGTCGTGCAGAGCGACCAGGACGCTGATCGACATAACGACGCAGTGTCTTCAGTGTCTGATGGACCTTGAGACTGAATCCTGCATAAAAGCCCTGCTGGACACTAGCGTCTCTCATAGTCCTCATTTCGATTGGGTGGTCGCGCACGTCGGTAGCTGCTTCCCGAACACTGTAATCACAAGGGTACTGACCTGTGGATTGAAGGACTTCTGCGCCATTGGATATGACCAGAATATCAAAAACCCTAAGCTCAATTCGGTCGTTGGAATTCTTGGGCATCTCGCGGGCAGCCATTTCCACGATATCAGGACTGCGTTGCTCGATTTATTCAGGGTAAGAGAGAAGATGAAGCTGAAATAAACTAATCTGAGACTCGAGAAACTGACTTTTTATCGCTAATGAACCGTTTTATACTATTCGCAGTGGAGTTTGGACGAGAATCTCAACTCAGATGAAGATACAAAGGCCCAGAAGCTGGCCACCGTTCCATTTCTCTTGAATTTAGCTTCGCTGTCGCAAATGTTATTGAAGGCGCTGACTACGGACGTTTTACAAACGTGTAAATATCTTTCTAGCTTTGATATTAATATCTGACATATGTGGAACAGAATTCATAATATGAAGCTTATTTTGCAGTGAGACCGGACGTAATACCGCAGCTGGCTCTGTTCGCTTCCGACTGGTGCAAGTATTTCAGCAATCAGCCCGCAGAGTTAATAGATTTGGCGGTCCAGTTGGCTCTGGGTTGCGAGCAGGGGGCTTCGCAGATAATAACTATCCTGCTGGACACGAGCTTGAACCAGAGCAACGTGGGCTACCACAGCGTAAACGCTGCGCAGAGTGTGAAGAATGTTTGTCGAGAGATGCTGGAGCTGATCCTTCAGGAGATCGACTCCTTGATCAGAGCCCACGGCCCGCAGTCGGCAAATATATCCTTGTTGAATTCGGTTAAGCAAGAATTGTCCAGCGTTACGCCGCTGCTTCTGAACTCTAATCCCCTACGAGTTCAGACCGCTGTTAGGATCCTGTCTCTCCTCGGTGCGCAGAGTCCAATCGTTTTGGTATCGTCGGCTTCTTTCATGCTGAGGAAAGTGGAGACCCAATTTCATCTCGCCGCTCTTATCAGACTCGTCGCAGACAATGTAAACACTTTTGCTATCAATACAACGGACAATGAAAACACGGTTGTTGGGAACGGGTACTTTTCTCAAGCCGTCGAACAGGCGCTCAGAGAGTCGCAGTACGTTTTCGCCTCCGATGATACCGAGGCTAAACAACTCTTCAGAAATTTGACTATCTTGTTAAAGTGAGTCAATTTCCGTTATTGAATTATAAACTATGCAAAAAACATCTTAAGACACTCTTCACCCTTTCAGGTGGGAAAAAACCAACCAAGCCCTCGTCCTGAGGTCTGGAATCGTCACTCGCGCGGTCAGATCTAATCTGCAACAGATATCGAGTCTCCTCATGAAAACCGATGACTCTGTTCTCGCCCATGACATAGCTGGAATTTTAGACCTGCTCAATATTCCCGACAGAGATCATTTCGTTCCGAGTATTCAGCTGGCGTTACAGCTGACGAGATCGATTATTCGATACTTTTTCATCTGCATAGAGGAAAATGGTACGGATAAAAAAATTGAACAAGCTCCGTCTTTATTGATGATGATTTTTACCTTCCAGATACCATCAAGAAAATGAAGGGCGTGAAAGTAGTATGTCGGTTTCTCCACGTTTTGACATGCTACTCGCCTTGCGCCAGAGTTTTGGCCCTCAGAGAACTCTTGGAGCAGAGCATATACAACGAGCCAGCTAAATACTTTGGCGCCAAAGAAAAATTCGATCCCCAGACGGAAGAGATACTTTTATTGCAACAAAATCATAAGCAGGTATAAAAGCAGGCTGTCTTGAGCTTGCATTCGGTGCTTGAAATACAATTTAAACTCGTACCGTTTTCCAGGGGACCAGCGTGATGCTGGCGCAGAGACATTCTTCCGTATTTCATGCCGGAGTGATAGGCCAGGGTCCTAGAAAACCACCACCCGAAAACAGCATAAAAAAAGAAACTATTACTCTAAATACAACGCTGTTAATGGACGCGATAAAGGTTCTATATCAACCAAAGCTGGAGAAGCGACACAGAGTCTCTTCTTTCGTCGTCCAACAAGCTAATCATATATTTTTTCAGGCTTGTTGCACTAATCCGGAAATGGGTCAGCACCCAGTCAACTTGGACGCTATATCCATGGTCAGTCTCTTACTGGTGGAGTTAGTCTCGCCCGACGTTATGTACAACGGACTTCCATGGCCAGACGAAGAATTTACGAAGGTGAATTTCCCTGTCCATTAGGCTTCCTGTCTTTTACTCATTGTTGAACGATTAACAAACACCACATGCTTTCCAGGTGACTGTCGAACGCGACTTGCAAATTCGTCGCACATTCAAAGACGTGCCACTGCTATGGTCTCTCCTAGAGCTAACAGCCCGCTATCGACCCGCTCTAGCTTACTGTTCGGTTCTTTTGAGAGCCATAGCCGCGACTGTCTTAGCAAACTGGAGTCCGATGGAGGGAGTGTTGTTGGCTAACGTAATGGCTCTTGGACTGCTGCTGCCCCCTCCGTTGGCGAGTATCAGAGATATTTTGCCGAATGTGAAGCAGCACCAGGTGAGTTTGGATATTAGATCGTGAGAAAAAGTAGCTGGATTTATCGAAACTATTATTCATTGCAGATTAATTTGATACTGAGGGAGTGCATATGGGCGTACATGCATGAAAATGTACCTTCTCCCGCCCTCTTTACTCGCAGCGAAGGCAGTAACGTCGCGTGGCGCGACGCGGAGTCTTCGGTACCTAATCCTAGGTGTATAGAAACACTCAGACTCATTGTATTAGCTAATGTACACAAGATGGGAGCGCTGTACTCGGCGCTGTTCCTCAACGAGCGAAAATGACTTGTGATTTGATCAATTATTCCTACGTGTACATACAGTTGATTATTTAGGACGAATTAACGAAGGGAATAGTATGGAGATGAAAAGTCTGGATGTAGAATATAAAAAGCGACACTTTAAATAACTTTAACATAATTTATAAGTACGGAGTTGAATTGAATTTGCGATTTTCAAATCTTCGCATTGTTGATATTATGATAAGATTTGATTATGTATCAGGAATACCGAATGGAATGAAAGAGTTGAAGTTTTTTCAACAATAAATTCCGATTCATGTATATTTTTTTAATCTATTCGTAAGTCAAGTTTAATTGTTAATATCATTCTCATTGATTATAATTAGAATATACGTATTTCTCATGAAATTAGGTGCCTGATTCTACGATTTATTTCCCTATTTAGTTCCAATATGAGTTAGTAGAAAAAAATAATGAAAACAGAACTTCATTCGTGATCTTTTCCTCCAATCGATGATCCTGAGTTCGAAATAAACTACAAAAAAGAATTGACAGCGGTGGGATTCGAACCCACGCCCTTTCGGACTGGTGCCTAAAACCAGCGCCTTAGACCGCTCGGCCACGCTGCCTTACGGAATCCCACGTCCGAGAGTCAGTATATGAATACACAAATAAAAATGTTCATTAATCGTCTATATTTTCGCCTCAAATTTGTGATCAGATGAATTTCTTCGCTCCCTATTAAAATTCATTACATGCATACGGAGCTCGATACTTATCGGCACGATGACCTCGACAATGACATTAGCGTCGAGCTCCTGAAAGACGGCAACTGGACGTACACGGCGGCCCGCGAAAACCGGAAGGTGGCTTCAAATTATTATATTTGTGAAAGAAAAATTATTCTCATTGTCAAACTTGTAATTTTCTTAACAGTTTATTGAATTACGTTCGATTGTATCTTGACTCTCGGTTTTTTTTTTCACAGAATCGTGATCTACGATCTGAATTACGGAATTTACGGCTGACCGCGCCCTTAGATCCTGAATTTCATTCTACTGTTCATCTTAGAAATAGGATTTGAAAGCAATTTTTAGTATTTATACCGGATCGAATATTAGAATAATCGAATGAACCTTTGTTCGTAATTGAAAAAAAAATGGCTGATAAAATGTGAGAGCAAATCGAATAAAGCAGAAATGAAATAAAAAAATTGAATACGGTTGTGTGAATAAAAACTAATTTTGATGTAACAAAATAATTAAATATAAATAATTTATTATCGTTGAATTATTGATACATAGCTACTGATATTGTACTGACAATGAGTGAAGAAACACATCCACAATATTGGATTTGTTGGAAGTACTGATAGGATACAGGAAATTGAAGAGACTTTGTGATAATTAATTTCAAGATTTTATAAAAACACATTCTCCTAAATACAAGAGACAATTATCATATTATTAATTTACTTTTTGTATTATAAATAATAATACAGGAATGATGGTACCTAAGATGAGCGAACACGTTTTGTTCAGTTGCTGTACGAATACTCCTCGTCCTGTCTGAATAACGTAACGATGCATCAGAGATGTTTAAATATAATTATAAACATCATGCGATCTGGCAGACTCGCACCGTACACCGAGTCTTAAAAACCGCTCTGTTCGTTGTCAAGAGTTTTACAGTGAACCCGAGGGTCTCTCTTCTCATATTTCGGTTAATTATTCGTCCATTTCCGTATAAAATAATTGCGCAAAGTAAACTAGATCGATAATTATTGCTCAAAATAAAACTGCCAAGTCTTCAATTGCGCATTAAACACAGGTGAATGGAATTGCACGTATAAAGTTTTTATAGTTTTTATAATAACAATAATTTAATATGAAATCTATAAATATACATGTGTGTTAAACCGACTTCGTCAAACGCAGACCGGTAGACCCTCGACGTTTGTCACGCGAACGCGTTATTTTCTATTCAACCGTCGAACAATGAACAGAGCGGGCAGCGCCGACTGGACTTTGTTTACAATAAATTATTATTCAGTTCTTGGTAGGGTCGTAAAAATTCACGCTCTAATATCGAAACGATTATCGTTTAGAACAGAAGCGTGCTCATGCCACCCATTTCACTTTGCTCCTTAACGAAGATCTCGAAGTACTGATAGATTATCGTTACGGCAAGAAGAATACCGGTACCCGAACCGATTGCCCCGAGGAAATCAGCGAGCACTGACAAAGCTCCGATACACAGTCCTCCAAAAGCTGCTGCAGTCGGAATGTAACGGTTCAATTCACGGATCATAGAATTGTCTCGGTGACCTCGCATCACCATCTGTTGTTCCTTGAGCTGCTTGGCAACCTGCGAAGTTAAAAAAAATTTCAACATGAATATTGAACCGTTTCATTGTTTCTAAAGGATATTCAGACCCTAAAATATACTTACATCCTTGGCGGAGCTTCCAGAAACTTCGATCCACGTTTTGGAGAAGAAAGCGCACGAGCCAAGCATGAACAAGATGTAGAGGAAGGCATGGACGGGGTCTTGAACGATGTGGCCGACCGATTCAGGTGGCGAGAGGTAGTAGCAGAGTCCACCGACCGGGTAGGACCGGGCGGGACCACCGCCTCCGACGTCGGACCAAACTCCGAGAAGATTTACTATAAGATTACCCTGGAACTTGACGGCCAACATCTGCGATATGACGTACAAATTGGAGACCAAGGCAGACTGCAGAATGATTGGGATGTTGCTGGTGTAGAATAGCTTGATGGGGTAACTGCTGTACTGGCCACGATATCTGGCAGACTTGATCGGCAAGTCGACTCTGAAACCCTGCAATCGCGGAAAAACGTTTAATTACAACTGTTGCAGATTCATGTTTGAATTATCAGCTACATCGTAATCAACATACTTGGAAGTATATGACTATGGCAAAAACGAGAATGGTGGCGAGCAGGTTCATAAGATTCGGAAGATTCTGACGGTAGAAAGCCTCGCGGAGGGCTCTGACTTTGTCTTGTCTCGTAGCAAGGAGATGGAAGAGGGCGATTACGGCACCTTCGAACTCCGTTCCACGACCTGAAAGGACAAGAAGATGCGACGAATGTTAATTTACCGCTAAAACAGCTGGAAGAAGCATAAAAAATCAAAATTTTATATACCAGTGTTGACTGTGGCTGGGGAGAACGCCTTCCAGACGATAGTCTCGCAGATATTGGTGGCAATGAAGAGAGAAATTCCACTTCCAAGACCGTATCCCTTCTGGAGGAGCTCGTCGAGTAACAGAACGATCAAACCAGCTACGAACAGTTGGATGATGATGAGGAGGCAGACACCGGCTCCAATTTCGGCTGGGTCACCGTACATTCCGGTCATTACGTAGACGATGGCTTGACCGACGGTTATCACCATACCAAAAACTGTGAAGGAGACAGAAAAGTGATGAACATGGCTCAACGGACGTTGCGACGTTGAATCATTTCAACTCACGCTTTTGAGCTCCGTTGAAGAGCGCTCGGTCCTTGGGAGTGTCGCCGACCTCAATGATCTTGGCACCTGCCAGAAGCTGCATAATCAAACCCGACGTCACGATCGGGGAGATACCCAATTCCATTAAAGTACCTCTGTTGGAGGCAAGAATTACACGGATCCAGTAGAAGGGATCCGCGCTGTCCGAAGACATGATACCGAAGAGCGGGATCTGGAGGATTATCAAAGAAAAGGGATCATCGAGCTGCTCCAATGGACAAAACATCTTAAATAAAGTATTGGCGGTGGGTTTATGACTCGAAATAAGCCTTTGGGGCTCTGGAAATATTGAAAACATGTCTTCAACAGTTCGATATTCTGATTTCATACTCGTTCCGAGCTCTAGAGTGTTTATGGACACCGATTGTGCGAAGAAGAAATGTTATTCTCTGTTACGAACGAAAATATTTCACCCATCATGGTTCCGTTGGTAAATAAACAAGGTCTGAGTCACAGGTTTCATTGAAAAGTAGGTTCAAGATCAACTTTCAAGCGCAACGTCTGATTTTGGGTCCCATATGGACGTGTAGACTGCCAAAAATCGTATTTGGCACAATTTCGATGATTTTAGACCTGATAACGTGAAACCTTGAGCAATTTCCAGCAGAGTAATTCAAGGCACTACTAATTGCTTAGAAGTTATGCAGATTCTGACTCACCTGACAGCATACTAAGAAAATGAAGAGCGTGATTGCGGTCCATAATACTTTCTCCCTGAATTGGATCTGGAATAGAGTATAAGGTGGCTTAGTAATTTCGAGTATTTTGATACAAGGAATTTTTGAAAATTGGGAACCAGGATTTTTCCTTTTTCTTCATTCATCAACGATATCAGTTACGGGTTTCGTTCACCAAATAAATTTCGGCGTCTTAAAATATGCGAGGAATAACGGAACGACAGGAAGAAAAAATGAGGACAGAAATAGAAACGGTAAACTTACCTTTCGTTCAGGCTTCGCTATTTCCGGCAGTATACTGCAAAAGGGTTTGATAACCTCGAGGAATTTTACTGCAAATAATGAAATAGGGTATCGGTTATATTCCGGGATGTAAAACTGCGTGTGAAAGAAGGAATCAACAATATGTTGCAGCGCCGGAGCCGAAGGATTGATCCTCGAAGCACAACGGATATCGAGAGGTTAAAACTCCGATTTTGTCGATATTATGAATTAAATACGATTAAATTTATCCAGTTTATTAGCATCGTTGTTAAATACTCACTGCCCATTGTGATTCAGCCGTTTGTACCTTATTACACACTAAACAACGCTGCTTTTTCAAGCGATTAACGGTCAACACTGACTCTGGGCCCCTAAGCCAGCAGTCGGAAACTAAACGAAAGCGACCGCTCGGCTGGCAAATGGCAGCAAATCGTGGCTCGCTCCGACGACACGTATTCAATACGCCGCGGTCACGTGATATGATGATGTTGGCCGCGTTTACTGACGTTCGCCGCCAGATGACGGACGCACGAACAACTTCAAGCCGCTGAGTCGACGGATGCGCGCGCACCGCGAGATATGAACCTGATTTAATCCCCTACAGTCGTTAGTCAGCTTCGATTGCGTTCGACGATCGTTTCCGTTACTTAAACTACTGTATGAATCGTATTTAGGATTGTAAGATATGTTAATATCTCATTATTAAAATGTTTCAATCGTTTTCTCTATATTTTATCCCTTTTCGAACCAATTTTCTTCGAATTCTGGTAACAAATTTCAGTTATTTTATCGAATTTTAAGAATTTTTTAAAGTACATGTTCTAAGAAATTCAGAGTTTCACTCAATTCCACTAAAAGGTTCATTATATCAAAGACCAATTATGTGACGAAGAGTTAAGTTTGGTAATATTTTTTCAATTTTTCATTGTCTGAAAAATAGAAAGATATCGTAAATTTAGTAGAAAACATGAAAGTTGTCTATCTACCAATATCAGATACGATATTTTTCATTTTCATTATGTTAGGTAATTTGAGGTGATGACAGCCCGCAATACTTTGGTGATGCGGTGGTTGCGTGCGTTCAGGCGTTTAGCCCATAGCCTAATACGTAACCGTTTCCGTTAATTACGGCATTGTACACGTTGCCCTACTCAGAGGTTTTTCTTTGTTGTAAGGAATGACTAGTTTAAAATTAATCTTTACATAATTTCTTGATTCTATTATATTTCTTTTAGTTTATTTTGTCCTAATTCGGTTCGATGAATCGATCATTTTGATATTGGTCATTCTGTAATTAGGAAGTAAATATACTTGTTACGTTTACCCATAGCGACGGAAATTGATCTTCTTGTATAATAATCACACTCAATACTTGAATACTTGAATACAAATTTATTTCCTAATTTTTACAGCCTGCCTCAAATCTAAATTCTGACTGAATTAATGAATTCTCACGATGTTGTTGATATAAATTCACGATAAGCCGTATGAGGCACTAAAAATCATTAGGGTTTTTCAATATACGGTACAGTTAAAAATTTATTCAGTTACAAAAATACTAATAATGAATAAATCATGCTGTATATGCGAATAATGTTCTTCTGAAATTTAAACGAATTACCTAATTCAGAAGAAAAGAAAAGAAATTCGACATTTGCCAAAGTGATTACCGTTCCTTTGTTAGAATATTTACTTTTTGTTCTAACAGTTATGGTGGGTAGATCCAAGAATATTCGAAGGTCATTGTTTATCTAAGATCATCGCTGAATATATGTATACCTATCGCAGTAACCGGCTGAGCCTGAATAATCAAGCTGCGCGTTGTAGATCGCCGCTGAAAGTGGAATCGTTAGTATGAAGCAGAGAGACGTGCTGCGTTTCAGCTCCAGTCAGTTTTTTGACGTGGTACACGGTAGTTCAAGCCACAGAATACGAAAAATGCGATCTTTCATCACGCTACAGTTCATCTGTGGTATTTTCCTGCTGCTCGTCACTATTGCCTCCTCTCGTAGATCGCGGTAAGTGAAAGTCATATTATTCACAATTTGTGCACGCGGTCATTTGTCTGGAGGAAAAAGGAAAACCGTGAGAAAAGTTCAGTTTAAGAGTTGGAGCAAGATCATTCAGGAGCTAAGGACATTCTTTTTGCTATTCGTAGAATAATTTTGTATACTTTGACAATCAACAGTCGAACAAAACTCAACTCAATCCTCAAAGAATAATAAGACAAGGAAATTTATATTGTTTTAGATTCCAAATCTATGTAGGTTCGTCCAAAAAAAGTGAACAAATAGCCTGTTGATTTTTCCATTCATTTATTACACCACGCAGAAAGGTACAATTTCTGAAAATCTTAGTCTTCTTCTACTCACTGATAACGAAAAAACCAATTTTCCAAAGTTATCTCCTAAAAATATATTAACAATGCAGTTTATATGATGTATGATGAATTTTCCGAGTATTTCGAGTCGTTGTTTTCGAAGTAGAAAGCAGAAAAATTGATTTTTAATTTGAGTTTTTGATTTACTATCATTTTCCTACATCTTCCACCGGAAACATACCTAGATACACAATCTCAAGAAACACATGTGTCTTTTGCTGACCAATTTACCAAATACCAACATGTTTTCATACTTATAACTTTGCATTCAAGCTTGTGGTTTTCGATTTGTGACAAAAATACTTCTACACGACTGGTAAAGAGGATTCTAAAACAAAAAAAAAGGCAAGATACTTTCATTTTATATGCAGTAAAACAACGAGAAACTTCAGCGACCGGTTCAGTAAGGGACTGTAAAATATGAAAATTTGAACGGGAATAACCTTAGTTCAAGCGCAGAATATTACTATACACATGCATATGCGGCGGTACCTATATTTTTTGTTTGTTTTCTCATCAGTATATGAAATAAAATATGTTCAGCAACAAAAAAACGTGATAATGTATTAGTTTACATGAATGTAAAATATGAAGGTCATGATCGTTGCGACAGAGTATTTGAGCATTTCCCTTTCCCTTTTTCAATCCTGTCGACGATTCATTTATGTAGACCATATGGTAGATTTTTTTTCAAGACGAGTCATTCGAAATTAATATTCACAGTGGAAGTGGAAGCAATTATTTCGCTAGGGTTACTCGCTATATTTCCGGTCCTGATTTCCTGTACTCATTTTTTGAGTGCGTTCAGAATGATAATTGATATAATTCGACGATTTTTTTATCTTGAATGACAATTTCAAGTATCAAATATGTACTGAAGAAGTTATCTTTCTGAAAAATTTACAGAATATTTCACCACTATCATAACTGAAGATTTTTTCAATTCCAATTTCGAATTGTATTCTTTATTTGTGATTATATATTTAAATACAGGAGATGAGCAAAATTCTTCCACCTTATAATTTGTTAAGGAATACCAACAACCACGAAGGCAAACTTCGTTTTCATTTGCAATAAAACATCTTTCCATGTTTCGGACAACTGTTATACCGTGAGTTTCTCGCTATGCGGGCCACTCGGTGCGCCTGAAACAGGCAACCGTACGTACGGCACGTGCTAATTCTTATGGGACGTACGTATGGTTGCCTGCTTCCGGTGCACCGAGTGGCCCGCATAGCGAGAAACTCACAGTATGTGTACTTAAATATATTTGTAACACAACATCGTGAACACCGGTGCCTATTGCACGTAGTTTTCAACGCACTGGCAATTTATGTTTCTAGGCAAGAATATTACATCAACTTTCAGACTCACAGGCAGCACTATCTTGTCATTGAAAGATAAAAAATACATAATTTCCAAACATACCTGTATAATGCAGTATTGTCATGGAAAACAGAATGTATCGAAACGCATATGACAACCTGAATGTGAAATTGAACGAGTTTATGCGTATCCCTGCAAAAAATTTCCGATAGGAATTTCTGATCCGTTTCTATCTGAAAAAGCGGTGAAAAATGGCCAACCCGTACTGTTTGCGGCCCAATTCGGAATTCTATTCGAATTTGCTCAAAAATTTTTCAGCAAACTGTTTGCGGCCTTATCCGAATAATGCCCGGTCACGCGAATCGGAGATCATCCGTTGCTATCCGAAAAAGCGGTGGAAAATAGCCAACCCGAACTGTTTGCGGTCCAATTCGGAATTTTATTAGAATTTGCCAACAAAAAAATTGAACAAACTGAATCCGGCCTTATCCGAATAATGCGCGGTCACGCGAATCAGGGTTCATCCCTTTCTTTCCGAAAGAGCCGTGAAAAATGGCGTACCCGTATTGTATGCGGCGCAATCCAAGATTGATTCGAATATGGTCCCGCATGCGTGGCTGATGCACGGATTTCAGGATTTAAGTGCTATACGGTCTTATCCGCAATTGTATCCGGTAATGAGAAGCTGATTGTATACGTACACATGCTCGGTGTTATCCGAGCGTGGGTAAGCGGAGGAGGGGGGGTTCGTTGGGTTCAGCTCTACCAATAGGGCAATAAAAAAAGCCTCGACTTCCAGAAACCGTGTTATTCGCACAGTAACCTTCGGTGACAGGTAAGTATACTTACGCTCGAGCATCGCGAGGTCTTATTTCGCAGCCGTGGTACTTCACTCCCGAGAGAATGATGCCCCCGAGCGGCAAAAATCTGAATTGCGTAAACGGATTAAATCCGGATAGGCCTGACTGGGTTTCTAACGGTCTCTATCCGCGCTCTATTCGGCCAAAAGATACCATGAGGGTCTTATTCGGGTTTGCCCGAATTTCGCCCGGAATTACTTTCCTGAAAAAACTGAAACTCTTGTACTTCGATCTGAATTCTATCCGGAATAGTTACAACCGCATAACGGGCGAATACAATTAATTATCGAATAGCAAGTGGATGAGGCCGAATTGGATAATCGATTCAATCCGTCCGTGTCCGATTTTGATTCTATAATCTAAGTAATGTGCCCGCTTTCCGGTTGTGTCCGCAACACTGCCGGAACGACCACTTGCTGTTAGTCAAAAATCGAGTCTATCCGTTTGTGTCCGCAACTGTCCCGCCGATATACATATACGCGGTTCACGGAATTATCAATCCGGCCGTATCCGGTTTCGGTCCAATAATCTAAGTAATGCGCCCGCTGTCCGGTTGTATCCGCAACTTTGCTGGAACGACCACTTGCCGTTGGTCAAAAATCGAGTCTATCCGTTTGTATCCGCAACTGTCCCGCCGATATATACGCGGTTCAAGGAATTATCAATCCGGCCGTATCCGGTTTCGATTCTATAATCGATGGAATCCGCCCGCTATCCAATTTTATGCGCAACTATGCCGGAAATGTATACGCGGTACAAGAAATTCTCAATCCGGCCTTATCTGGTTTTGATTCTCTTATCGATGCAATCCGCCCGATGTCCGATTCTATCCGCAACTATTTAAGAAATTTGAACGCAAGTTTTTGTTCCGGCAAAATTGCGGATACAACCGAGCGGAAGCCGGATGAAATCGATTGTGGAATCGAAACCGGATACAGCCGAATTGGAAATCGCTTGTTCTTCGTAAGTATTGCCGTAATAATTGCGGATACAACCGGATCACGGGGGGGATTGAATCGATTGCCGATGAAAACCGGATGAAGCCGTATTCAAAACCGCGTAAAATCACCTTCGGCACATCGCCCTCCCGGTATCCTTGCGGATACACCCGTATAAAGAACGGATTCAATTTCTTTCCAGACACAATCTGATTCGTGACGAAACCCACGATTGCCGCTGCTGAAACCAAACCGAACACATTAGTATATATTTCGATCACCTTTCTTCATCCGGAAAGAGTACGGATGAAACGGACGGATTGCCGATTTCACGGATTTCGGCGTCCGAGTACAAACTCCGAAAGAACCATATTCAATCCGCCTAGCCATTTTTTGGCCGGATACGAACCCTACAAAAACGTATTCAATCCGAAAAATCAATTTCCGGAATGTATCCGAAATGTATAACAAATGTATACGCCGCTTTCCGGTTTCTTGTGGACATTTTTTGCAGGGATGGCCAGCCAGCCAGAGCCTTTTTGGGCGGTCCATGTATTGTCACCGTAGGAATTTTCGCCATAAATTGAATATTTCAATGATCCGAGGACTTTGTCTTTGCAGAGATGTCTCGAAAAATGAAAAATGTACCCAAATCCCGAAAGTAGTGACAATCGAGCAGATCACGGAGCCCGTGGATCATGCCGAGGGTCCAACATGGGATCACCGATCTGAAAAATTGTACTTTGTTGACATTCACAAGCAGAAAATTTACCGCCTCGACACTGTGACTGGAGAATTGACTCATGTCTACATAGGTCTTTACTGAATTTCATCCTACATATATTTTCTCTGTCCGCATCCCAGCCATGTACTCATTGTCGTCACTTGCATTTTGAATCCCAGCTCTTGGGGAGGTCGGAGTTGCCGTGCCCGTGGAGGGCGAACCTGACAAATTCATTGCCGGGGCTGGAACGAATTTTGTACTGATCACGTGGGACTCTAACAACAATTCCTCCGATCCCGACTGCGAAGTATTGGGCACCGTTGAGACGGATCGAAACGGAACTCGGTTCAACGACGGAAAAGTTGATTCCCATGGAAGATTTTGGGCTGGTGATTATTCGACGACACTGTTATACCGACGGTATGCAAATGCTGATTTCACAAGTTATCTTTTTCGTGCAAAAAGGAACCATTGGCCACGAAGATGCCGATGGAATCACACCGAATCAAGCATCGTTGTATCTACTGACGTCTGACGGAGTGAAGAAGGAAATTTCCCCAGTAACCAACAGTAACGGGCTAGCGTGGAACAAGGAGGATACAAAATTCTACTACATCGATTCTGCGACCCTACAAATCGCTTGCTACGACTTTGACGCCCATCACGGAGAGATTTGTGTGAGATCGGACCTGTTGCAGCTTTATATTAATTATTGTCGATGGTAGATTAAGAATTTCGTGAAGTTAATCGTACTTTTCTTTCTACAGCAAATAAGAGAATCGTGTTCGATCTGCCCAGTAACGGCATTTCCGGTATTCCCGACGGGATGACCATCGACACGGACGGTAATCTCTGGGTTGCACTTTACAACGGAGGACGTGTAAGTCTCAATCAGAGAATAATCCCGAATCCGTGCAGGCTAGCGTTAATACTTGAATGGATGTCACAGGTCATCAAGGTAGATCCAGTTCAAGGCAGAATGCTGGAGGCCATTGAAATGCCTGCTGATAAAGTCACCAGCGTCATGTGGGGTGGACATTTTCTCGATATCTTGTTCGTGACTACGTCTCGTCACGGCTCGACACCAGAACAGGTTGCAGCTCAACCAAAGGCTGGTTCTATCTTTGCAGTAAAAGGTCTGGGAGCTCGGGGCTTCGCAGCGAATTTGTATTCCTTGTTACATAGTCATCATTATTAATTTTACCAAGAGTGGGCTGAAAACTTATTAAGCTACGCATAAGGTTTGCTGACGGGGATTCAAATAATACGTGACGCACAAACGCGTGGCGCTTACGTTACGCATTTCACTGAAAATAACGAAAATCGTCCATGAAAATGTGGTTTTAGTTTGTATTATTTTGTAATCAATATATAAATTGTATCCGTGTCTTTAATTCGTATTTATGGTTCAACGCTTCGTAGCTCATTTCCATTTGGACTTGCCGTATCTCCCCCCACTGCCCAATCGCAATTTTTTTTTTTTACTGGGCGCTTTACGTCCTTCTGCTTTTACCTTGGTTTTTTTTTTTTCTATGAATTTTCGAATCGTTGTCGATTTCGATTTTTCTTTGCGTTTCACGACTTTTTATAACTACTTGCAAAAATCATGACAAATAAAAAAAAGAAATGGCGCTTACGACCTTCTGCTTTTAACTACTAATATTTTTTATCGAATTTTTTTAATGGTCGTTCTTTCAATTTATCTTTGCGTTTTACGAGTGTTACAGCTATTTGAAAAAATCATGAAAAATAAAAGAAATCAAAATGGCGCTTATGCCATTAGACACGCGATATACATATATACATGTATATAAATGAAAGTATTTTGGAGTATTTTGGTGACGCGCCTCATTTGGGTCCCTAGGCACGATATTTTCACTAGATATGCTGGGCTGTCGGACCCGTGCGCGAATCGCACGGGTCCGGGGTAACGAGCAACTATCCCTCTAGCCAAAATTATGCAATTGTAAACTCTACTGAGCCAAAATATGTCGGCAAAATTTGACATTTGAGACATTTGAGGATCACGCCACAAGGAACCCCTGTGATCAAAATGACCGATTTATTCAATTTCACTTTGTTGACAGTCACCGAAATGACCAGGTGTCATCAAAGTGCGATCCGGATGTGTCCGATCTGATTTTTTTTAGAATAATATTTATCTTGTGTCCGATCTGAATTTGTCCGAAAAAAAATATGTCCGATAATGCAGGTTTATTATCTTGTGTCCGATAATGATTGTGTCCGATCCAGATATGTCCGAACGGGCCTCTCCTGTATCGCCAACCAAATTACAGGTGTATGTTCAGTTGCCTATCGCGGGCGCGTGAGATTCAATTCCCCTGGGTGTACCTCCGGTTGCCTGCGTCAGGCGAAGGCACTATAGAACCTTGTGTTATAACGCGCGAGATAGGGGCAGCGATGGGGCAAGGGGGGGTGTTGAGGTTACGTGGAATTAATCAAGGAACTCAATATGCTTTAATCAAGTTCACATACATATTCTTTATTGTAAGAAAGATCAAAAATAGGTCTTATGAGCACGTCTTGTCTTGACCGCTCTATCATGATGACTGACTACATAATGAAGGACAGGGTTACCAACATATATACACACTAGGGACATTCGTCATTTTAATATTTAAGATTTTACTTCAACAGGGGAAATACGGCAAGTCCAAATGGAAATAAGCTACGAAGCGTTGAACCATAAATACGAATTAAAGACACGGATACAATTTGATTACAAAATAATGCAAAACTAAAACCACCTTTTCATGGACGATTTTCGTCATTTTTAGTGAAATAAAGTACAGAAAGGTTTTATTCTTATTTTTATTTTTGCTGTCTGTTCCTAAGAATATATGCCAGTCGCACCAACGTTTTATTAGGATGTCTAACCACAGATGTGGTCGGAGCGCTAGATTTATAATATCTCCAAACGACATATTTTTCGTTGTTATTATACAAACATATAAACGTTCCATCGCTAAATTATAGAAGCCCAGGTGAAAATGAAATTAATTTTTTGGTTCCTAATGAGCTGAAAAATTGATCAAATTATTCAGGTACATTTCACATAATAATCTCAAATATAAGATAGCAATGTGCATACCGATCATTTGAATGAAGAAATCAACGAGATGGAGATAGAAAACTATAGTCGGACCTCCCTAGTCCCCCCTTACATAGTTTCCCGCGCACTTGGTTTATGTTTTCAGGCAAGAATAATACATCAACTTTAAACTTACGGTCAATAATATCTTATCATTGAGAAAGATCAAATGAATCATTTGTATACAAACCTACCTATTAATATGCTCATATGTATTATCATAAAACACAAGATGTATCGAAATACATATGAGAACAAAATCCTAAGTTCTTGAAAAAAAAAAAAAACAATAATGTACTTCGTAGGAGTTGTATATTTTATTTCGATTCTTTGGAATGTCATATATTTTTCTAGTTTTCCGTTGAATTTTACGCTAATGTACACTGTAAAAAATGTTCGTGAATTTACAACACATTTACTACACAAAAATCTTGCAAAATTACAAATTCGGCGTAGCAAAAAAAAATTACTAAGCTTTTTCTTTGAATTCGCCATTAAATTTTTGATTTTACTAAACTTTAATGGGAAAATACAAAACCGCGTTTGGAATTTGCTGAATTGTATAGTAAAAGTATTGTAATTGTAAAATTACAGCATAGTATTTTTAATTTGCTAAATATTTTTCTAAATTTACTGTACACTTGTGTGAAAAATTTCAATCACAGTCTTTTGAAATTAAAAATATTGTGTATCAAACGGAATTGTTATACGTCTTTATCAATTTCACTATTCAGTTTTTAAATTCCCAAACGCCAATTCCGAATTTACGTAAGTGATTTTCAAATTTGTAGTCTGATTTCGAATTTCATGAAACTAAGTCCTGAAATTGCTCCAACAAATTTTGATTTTACTGGATTATGTATTGAACATACGCATATTCTGGATTTTTTCTCAAATTAGCGCCAATCAGTAATGTGTGACTTGTCTGCACATTCTTATCAAAATTGAAGTTCGAAGAGAAATGAGAGTTTTTTTTTCAATAAATTTACTAAAGTTGTGTGGTAATTAAGTGTCATCTGCGGTTTACCTAGAAGTTCAAAACCAAATATACTATTGTGATAATGTTTTATCAACTGTATTATATCTATCTTGGTCGCATAGATCGTCTATTGTATATTCATCACATGAAATCAAGATTTACCATCAGTTAGATTGGCGTAGTAGGTAGGGCGTGCGACTAGTAATCCGAGCGAGCGAGCGAACACGGTTCGAGTCCCGGCGGGGACAAAAAACACAGCGGTGTTTTTCGAGCGAAAAAAATACGTTTTCATGCGTTCAGGTTAACCATAAACATCTGAAATGTACTTGGCACTCTCAAATAATCTAAAAAATTAATTAAAAAAAGTTTTTTTTACCTATTTTTCTCCTTGTACATAATTAATACACATTTACTATAAAATTACTTAACCGTGAGTATAGTAAATTCATCAACTACTTTTGAAATTCTAATTCATGTGCATATGAAATTTGCACATGATGAATTGAATAATGATGTCCAAATTTATTAAATTTAGTGCACTAATATTCTATAATTTTACCGGATACTGCAGTAAAATTGCAACTAATTTCTCCTAAAACTACCTGACAAATGTATAGTAAATTTGCTATCCTGTATATGCATAAAACTTCCAATACAATTTTAGTAAATTTACAACAAACATTTTTTACAGTGTAGGCAACAAACAGTTGACGTTCGTTCGAGTCATAAATTACTATTATGATGATTATTGATGATATGACCATCCAGAATCTACCCGCGGAAGCCTCAAAGACCATACCCGCGGAAGCCTCAAAGACCATGATGATTATTATTATTATTATTACAAAACAGCTGTAAGCTGATAGCTTGTGTAGCTGTAGCTGTATTATTTATGACAATTATTAGCTCTGGGCAAATAAATGTCATTACTTCGTTCGTACTTTTTCGTGGATATTGGAAAAATTCACGTAGATTCTACGAATATCTACGTCGTAGATTCTACGAGAATCGACGCAAAATGAAAGATGGTGTCGAAAATGAAAGATATTCTCATGAAAAAAGACGTTTATTTTCATAATTTGTCATAGAAGTTCGTAGTCTTGTACGAAAGATTACCAAATTTCACGCCGAAAAAAATTCTACCTCATCGTGCCGTAGATTTGATTCATTTAATTAAGACATAACTGTATATTTTCATAATTTTAAGACAGAAGTTGTATTTCAGAAAGATGTAGTTGTTTTGCATTCTTTAACTGAAATAGTTTGTCGTTAAAAATCGTAGAGTCGCATTTATTTTTTCCGAAATTCGTACTTTTTTATCAAATTCTATGACATTCTAAGGAAAAAAAATTCCACGATTGACTTATAATTTTTTTCAAGTTGTTGATTAAAAATTGTAAATTTTCGTAATTTATTGTAGAAATCCGTATTTTCCTACGAGAAAACTACCTCTGTTCTGCGATTTTCTACCGATTTCTACGACTTGAGGAATTTTTTTACCATTTTTCACACTGTTTATCTAATTTCTATGATTATCTACATTTTTTACTTTTGTCGTACTTCGACGTAGAAATTATTTTCAACAGGGAAATCCTGTGCAAATTTGGGCCAAATCGGTCGATAAGATCTGCTGGAATCATTAAAGAAAAACTTCTGGTTGTTATGTGTATCAGTAATTTCACCAAAGTGATTGAACGTGATCAGTGAAATAGACATTTTTTTTCATCGAAGTTTATTAAAATGAAAATTGTTGAATGATGTATATTGCAACCTTTATTAATAATATACTTCGAGGTCGATCCACTGATATCACCGCCGAATATACCGTGATCGACAGTACAGCTGAATAAATCAATCTGCATGTTGTAGATTGCTGCTGACAGTGCGAGTTCGCCAGTATAAAACGAGCAGACACGCCCTGGATCGGTTGTAGTCAGTTTTAGGTACAGAACACAGAATATCTTGATATACCCTCGATCCGCGGACGAGGATCAAGCATAAATAAATACGTATCCCTTTGCCCAGGGTACCGTTACCAGCTGGACTAGCCAGCGTGGCTAGTCGCCCCACACACCCGTATACCCAGGTATCACCTACGTGCCACGTCAGCCAAGTCAGGGACAGCTGCAGGGTTTTTCCCAAAAACCACGAATCCTCCCTGACCTGTGCCCCTTCCACCGAGGTACGTAGGCATATTTCGGGTATATAAGGACCGGGTTGCGGGTTCAAAAGTGAGTCGTTAACTGGGAGACGAGCCAGTGAGATAGCCGGGACTTTGTCGCGAGTCCCCTAGCCTATCTCTCTCTCTCCCGAACCTCTCAGAGGCTCCCTTGTCGCGGGGTGACCTCCAACCTACTGTACACCGCCAAACCTACCGATTATTAAAATCAAACCTCTGTCTTCAAACCAGTGTCTTGGACTGCCACCTCAGAAACCTCTCCCTCGAAACCTCTCCCCGTATCTTGGCCCAACACCTCGTCGAGAGCATCCACCAATGCTCAGGGGTTTAGCTTCAGGATCGCCGGGATCCACCGCGTCTCCTTCTTCGCACCTCGTCGAGAGCATCCACCAATGCTCAGGGGTTTAGCTTCAGGATCACCGGGATCCACCGCGTCTCCTTCTTCGCACCTCGTCGAGAGCATCCACCAATGCTCAGGGGTTTAGCTTCAGGATCGCCGGGATCCATCGAGTCTCCTTCTTCTCACCTCGTCGAGAGCATCCACCAATGCTCAGGGGTTTTAGTATAGGATAATCGGGATCCACGCGGTTTGCCTCCCTTAGCTGCTCCAATCGTCATCCCCGTCGCAATACCTCCATCATCGAAACCCGCGTACCGCGAAACCCATCGTCGCCGCTATCAACCTCATCTCCGCTATCCCCTTTCCTCACCCCCTTCCCGTAATACTTCGGAACCCACTAGATCCAAAGTATTAATCTCGAAGATGCCATCACTCATCACGCCACAGTTCATTTGTGGTCGTTTCCTGTTGCTCGTCGCTATTGGCGAAGCGCGGTGAGTAGGTTTTTTCTACTCTTATCCAAGTATATTTATTCTCAACTATACAATACCTACTCGTAAGGTAGCTGACAAGAAGAATAAATAATCGATCCGAAGACGGGATCAGCGTTGAATTTCGTCCCAGTCACGTTTTTCGATAATCAGATTTCTCGTAATAAATTTCGTAGGATAAAATGCATGTCTAGCAGAAGTTCTTAATCGTTACGTAAACTCGTACAGTGATAACGTGAAAAAAATTATTTCCTCCGCGACTGCAGACGTATCGTACCAATGAATGTTGCAACACGCTTTTATGATCGAACATGAATAAGACTCTGATTTCCTTACGCAGGGGTGAATCAACAGAGGCCAAATCCCCACAAACACAAGACGTATCTATCAACCAGCTCACGAAGCCTGCAGAGGGGGTCGGCAGTCCACTCTGGGACAAATCACGCGGAAAATTATACTACACAGATCCTTTCAAGCAAAGAATTTATCTGCTAGACCCTGCGACCGGAAGTTCGACATATGCAGACATAGGTCATGGGGATATTGGAGTACTGGTGCCCGTGGAGGGCAAATCCAACCAATTTGTGGTTGGAGCTGGAAAAGATTTTTTACTGGTCACATGGGACACTAACGAAAATAGCCCCGAACCCGTCATCGAAGTTTTGGGCACTGTTGAATCCAATAAAAATGGAATTCGTTTCAGCGGCGGGAAAGCTGATTCTAAAGGACGACTGTGGGCTGGTGATTATTTCATGACGATAGTGTGTTCAGAACGATCAATTAACTCTCATCGAATATTTTTCATAAGTTCTTTATTTTCTTCGTTGCAAAAAGGAACCATGGGTCCTTTCAAGGGCGTAACTCGAAGCAATCCCACTGGAATTGCTCCAGATCAAGGATCGGTGTACCGACTGACCGGAGATCGAGTGATCAAGAAAGAAATCTCACCAGTCAACATCAGTAGTGGAATGGCATGGAATAAGGCGGGGACAACATTCTACTTCATCGATACTCCCACACTGAAAATCGCTGCCTACGAATTTGATGCTGAAAATGGCAAAATTTGTAATCTCGTATTATTACTGCTGGTCGAGTCAATACAGTTCGAAGAAGTTCATTTTCTCTATTTTCGTTTCAGCAAACAGAAGAATCGCATTTGATTTCTCCCGTCACAACATTTCTGGTCGGCCTAGCGGCATAACCGTCGACTCAAACGATAATCTTTGGATTACGACATACAGGGGAGGAAGTGTAAGTAGGCAGACAAAATATTTGTCCATCCATAGTCACCGTTGGTTCCGAATTCATTTTCCCAGATCGTCGTGGTAGATCCAGTCGAAGGCAAAGTGCTGCAGACCGTCAAGATACCGGCTGCTATAGTCACCGACCTTGCATGGGGTGGCGATTCCTTCGGTACCTTGTACGTGACTACCTCTCGTCGTAGACTGACACCAGCAGAGATTACAGCAGCACCAAAATCTGGTTCCGTTTTTGCGATAACAGGACTGGGGGCTCGGGGTTATGCCCCGAAGTTCTTAATTTGATCAGACAGAAATTTGAAGATTACAGATTCGAATGCAAGTTGGGAGAAGAAATCGTTTCGAAACAAATTTTGAATCCTAATTATGACGTATTTTTTCGACTCCTCGAACCCATTATTCAAGGGTTCACAGTATGTTTAGATTAAGAAGGAAAAACTTCATCATCTCTTCAATTTTCCTATAACCTGAAGTTTTTCAATCAGATTTGGGTCCAAGGTAATACCAGAATTCCAAATATTGATTGACCAGTATCAATTCGAGTGAGAAATTAGATCAGCATAAGTGGCTCTTCAGAAGCGGAGGGTCTGACCGAATTCGATTTTTAACGAACATTTTTCATACATCAATATAGTCTATAAATGCGATGTAGAATTGGCGAACGAAAACTGTAATTATCTCTTGAACTGCTTCATCAATCGGGCTCTTGAATTTGTCAATTATCGTCTATTATCGTCTAACTGAAGTAATTCATGTATGAAGTTGCAGCACTTAGTTCGTGAATTATTGCTAAGAGTTATTCAACAAAAGGTGTTCCCGAAATTAAAGAATTGACAAAAGTTTTATTCCACACCTGAATATACACGATATATCGAAAACAATATGGGCCTATTCAGACATTACGTCACATTCTCTAATATTTTTATGTAATACTACACTTCGCCAGTTTTTATTTTTCTTCTTCGAACCCAATACATTATGATCATAGTTATCATTATTATTATTATTATTATTAGATCCGAATCCACAGGTTATTGTGTTCGAAGACAACGAATCCTGTGCAAATTCAACCTAAATCCGTCGAGTAGATCGGCTAGAATCCTGAAAGAAAACCTTCTAGTAGTTATACGAATGTATTATGTTTCAGTGATTTCACCAAAGGGATTGACCGTGATCGAACAAATAGCAGAATTTTTTTTCTTCTCCAAGATTATGCTCTCGCTAGCACAACGCACAGTGGGACGAAACCCCGAAATCGTGCCCGAAAATCAAAAACACGATGAATTCGAGTGAAAGTCTGGAGTCGGGGGTTTTAGGGGTCGCTGATTACGAATCCAAAGTAAAAAATTTCAAAAACAAAATGGCTGACCCAAAACGATGGTATGTGGTACAATGATGTCAGATTTCTTAGATAATATGTATGGAAGGGTTTTCGAGGAAATTGATTACGATGAGGTCAACATTTATCAGAATTTTATTCACCTAGGAAGTAGCGAATGTGATGTAACTCAAAATTAATAAATAGAGGGCGAGAATATGATTGTGCATGGTATAAAATTTATTCGTAGATACTTAAATTGAGAAAATTTATAGGTATATGCATAGTAGGGAATGAAGACTTTGTATTTTTCGGTAATAATGTCGTGAAATTTTCAAACTTATAAAATTAGTGGAATACAATTTCCTTGTCAGAATCGTCGTCGTCAAATTCAGAATCCGTTTCTACTGCCTTGTGGTCCTGGAACGAAAAGTTGACAAATGAGTAGTAAGAGCGGTGTGGTATTGAACATATCAGTCATTTTGGCCCGACGCCAAAGGCTTTCCAATTAAAACTGCCCGAGTCGAAATTTTCAACCTCCTTCAAACCTCCCCAGAACCTCCAAGATGTTCAAATTTTGGGAGTACGGAGGTTCAAGGGAGGGTACGATATATTCGCGGCGCTTTAATGTTATACTCCACTTAAACCTCCAAAAGTGGCAGAAACTACATTTTGATTCAAAGGAGGTTATGTAGGGTACCCGAGACCCTCCTTTCGATCCAGTTGAGCCTATTTCAACGCTCACGCACACCCTGCAGACCCTTCTTTGGGCCTATTGCAGACCCTACAGACCCTCCTTTAGGCCTATTCTATCTATCCTCTACGTACGTCACAGAAATCATCTCCGTCGATATGGGGCATAAAGTTATACTCCAAGAAGCGAATAAATATTCAACTAAACATTACTTATCGAAAATTCGAACCAAAAATAGCTCGACAATACTGGAAAAAAGGGAATTTTTCAATATTATTATGATTGAATTTGAAATATGGGACGACATCAATATCAACAAAAATAATTTGCTTAAAAATTTGATAAGGATTCAGAAATAATTTATCAAATTTTCAGTTCTTTGAAATTACAACAATACTATTGTAATAGACAAGCTCAATGCAACCACCTATAGTAAGAGGTACAGCTGGGGTTATACCTAAGCGCGATCACGTTTGGATCTTACTCAGTGTCAAAGTGTTTAAACGTCTGCACCGAGCTGTGGTTCTTGTTATATGCCAGTGGCGTTATACTTGCGGGAACGAAACGGAAGCCTGCGCGGCTATGCGGACGCACTTTGAACTACGAACACAGGCCAAAACTTGGAATCAAGTAGGTTAAAACTCACTTTCAGACCCTACGCAACCTCCTTTTGATACCGAGTCTTCAATCCAAAGTGTCCTCGGCATGCTTGGGATCCAAAGGAGGCTATGTAGGGTCAAGGAACGAGAGGTTTGATGCAGAGGAGGTTATGTAGGCTACGTAGGTTCATAGTCGCTAGACATCTGCGATTAAAAGGAGGTTTAAGAGGGCTAGCGGAGGCTGAAGTGGAGTGAAAGGAGGTTTACCGATAGCACTGAAATCTGCAAATAGGGCTTAGTAGATTCAACGGAGGGTAGCGGCTAGTGCGAAACAAAAGAAATAGGTTCTGGGGGATTCAAACGAGGCCTAAAATTTCGACTCGGGTAAACAAGGAGTGTTGATCCGCCCCGGGCTTTATACCAATTTGATTAACCAATTACGATATAACGAATTCAAACACATTATGCGATACGTAAGGAACATTTGTATGTATTTTGATTATGAAATGATATTTTGCTAGTACGCAAATCCTAAAAATTTTTTGAGCCTAAAAATGAGGTTGAAATCTTGACCGTTGATTGTATCAGGCTGGAGAAAATTCGTGCGTAACGACCGAAATGTATATATGTAGAACAACCTTTTTACTACTTCAATACTTCAGACGAGGTTTGAGTCGCGCATGGTCGATGATTTATGGCGATTAAGCATCATGGACCAAGGTACACCTTCCTTGACAATGTGAAAATGAAATATATTCTATAGAGGTAGTCTCAGAAAAGTGCTGGATGGATCCTTCGGAAGAGAGAATTTTTCGTCAATTTTTTACGCGTCCCAAAAATACGCTACTTCTTGACTATCCGAATGTGTTTCAAGATTCCAACGGGAGCTTTAAAAGTAGCCGATACACCCCCAATTTAGGCTACCTAGGTATATGATGAACCTGTGATATAAATTACCTTTTTTCCATTTCGTCCCTGATTGTTTCGCAACTACTCACATTCATTCGTCCGAGAGAACGAAGAGAACCTCGCAACCACTTATCGTTAGATTTCAAAAAGCGCAATGCGTTTGACAATTTGCGCGGAAAGAGACGGTGATGGGTCATCGGGAAGAGATAGAAATCGATCGTCAATACTTTTTCATTCGCAATCGTGTTTATTTGTGGTGCAGCGATGGTCGAACATTTTCAAAGGTTATTAAATTTTACAAGAGTTACGAAGTCGTGCCGCGTCGAATACCGATATTCACTGAAGATGTAGGTGCTGGACGGCGATCTCATTTGCCGTAGCACTCTGGATCACTTGGGTACAAGTAGCAGTGCACGCCATCGGCTTGAATCATACAAAATTTCACCAAAGGGTCTAGCCGGATAAGAGTGGTGAATCTGCCCCCACCGAATTTTGTGACGCCGATTTTTTCTCAAGTTTCCAACATAGAAAAACAAAGTTGGGCAAAATTACAGCTTTCTACATCGATGCTAAGGGGTCGTACTCTTGAAAAAACACGTTTTTCCAATTTTTGCCGTTTTCAAGTACTAAGAAGCGATAGAAAAATCTGAAAAAATTCTGAAAAATCGAAAACATGTCAACGTTCATGGAACAATTTTTTTTTCAATTTTCGTATGCCAAACTCTAGCTTTAATCATCGAATATTCCTTTAAAACGAATATTTCGTAGTGTATGGATTTTTCTACTATCGTGGCAAAAATTCCACATGATTCTACTCTTCATTCCCTGCAAATTAAAAAAAAAAAAGTTAAAAAATTCGACCTGCGTCATATTAAAATAAATCAAAACGCAAAAATTTACAGATCTAAAAAAAAATAAAAATCTTGAAAAAAATCTGAAAATTGTTTGAACAATCCAAATCAATCAGTGTGACATGGGAAAATGTTTCAGCAACCATTTATAGTGAAATAACTCCCGCTGCTATTAAAAAAAAAAATAAACAGGAAAAGATGGAAAACATCGAGAAGGAAAAATTTCCCCACTTCGGCTCTAGGCTCAAAAATGTTGATATCTGACAGACGATTTTTCAGAATTTTTTCAGATTTTTAAATTATGTCGATCAATATGACCATTTTCAAAAATTGTAAAAAATACGCCTCGTGGCGAAAAAAAAATAAAAAAAAATACTGAGTCCATTTCAAAGTGAGAAAAATCATATAAAAATCGCGGACCAAATCCGAGAGGTCAAGGGTCAAACCCAGGTCGATTTGGCATGGAATGCCCCATAGATAAGAGCTGAATGCTCGATCAGTGAGAACTATAAAATGTGGATGGACTTAAATACAAAACGATTTTGGACTTTTTTTTAACGTAATTATTGGTTTTATATTTTAAAATTAGAGTGAATTAATCTACTGCTATTCTTCAAGACGATGTTCTTATGTCAGTTCATGATTTATAAACTTCTCAACGCTAAAGTTGTCCCGTAACATTGTGATGAACTGGGATTAACAATAAAATTATATTGTCTACATCTGTTTTTTATGTCTCACAACTGATCCAATCATGATCACCCGTTAATGATACTCAACGAAAAATGTGAAATTCTGCGTTTTGATTTATTTTAATATGACGCAGGTCGAATTTAAAATTTTTTTTTTTTTAATTTGCAGGGAATGAAGAGTAGAATCATGTGGAATTTTTGCCACGATAGTAGAAAAATCCATACACTACGAAATATTCGTTTTAAAGGAATATTCGATGATTAAAGCTAGAGTTTGGCATACGAAAATTGAAAAAACAATTATTTCATGAACGTTGACATGTTTTCGATTTTTCAGAATTTTTTCAGATTTTTCTATCGTTTCTTAGTACTTGAAAACGGCAAAAATTGGAAAAACGTGTTTTTTCAAGAGTACGACCCCTTAGCATCGATGTAGAAAGCTGTAATTTTGCCCAACTTTGTTTTTCTATGTTGGAAACTTGAGAAAAAATCGGCGTTACAAAATTCGGTGGGGGCAGATTCACCACTCTTATCCGGCTAGACCCTTTTACCAATTGTAGTATGAAAAGTCTACTGTACCAAGTCTAGTGATTCTTGTCAGGGTGGATAATAGTTGGAGATACTCACGGTCGGCGGCAGAGACAGCGACGAGAGCCAAAGCGACGGCGATGAGGGCGAATAGTTTCATGATGGAGGATCGGCGAGTGGGACTCTTCGAGTAATGCCAAACGTGGCCCGAAGTCCCCCTTTTATACCCGAGACGAGAACCGATGTGACTATCATCTGACTCCCGAGTGGTTACACAGATGTTCGAAAATCTATTGTAGACGTATTCCTTACATCGATACCGGTACTACCTTTGGCACATGCCCAAAGTTGGGGAAGATAACAAATAAGTACACACCTTGTGTCGTAAACAGTGGAATGAAGGCAAACAGGATCCAAAGTTTGGTATATTTCGTGGCCGGCATCCGATGAAGCCAAGCCAGACTCACACACTGGATTCGTGACAACCCGTTGACAGCAGTTATCGGTTATCCGTTTTCCTCGGTGATGAAAGATTGGCACGAATAATCGTTGCCGGATTTGCAAATCTCTAATACGCTTCGAAATTCCATAAAACGCAGCTGTTTCATGCATCCGAATCAGAATCCGTCCTCGAACAATTATCAGGCGACTCACGAGAATCGTCGGACATGAAGTAACACTGACTTCCTTTATTGCACCCAACCGCAGCGGGTGGATAGGCTATTCAAAGTTCAACGATGCTTTTTACAGAGCTGTAATGCTTGCACGAAACAGGATGCTTGGAAGATTCTCACACCTGCTTGCGGATCTTTCGTTACTGCAAACTGTGTTAGGGTAGCGCGGTCCGAAACCGACCGCCTAATGGAGCGGACGTTTCGGACCACGATTTTTTGGCCTGTCGGTTTCGGACCACGCCAACCTAACTAGCGGGTAGACACAGATGTTCGACAATCCGTTTCACACGAATTTGCAACGTTGATATCGGTATAAAAAAGTTGTACAATAGAATTTGATATTATATTCCGTACATGAATTTCCTGGACCAGATGCGCATAGGTTCTCAGAGTTTTTAGTAGATTATTCGTTTGTTTTTGTCGTAGATAGTTGTAGAAGCCGATCCTGGGATTGTACCTGAATCCCATCCGTATGTGAATTATCGTAATTTTTTGTTTGATATTTACAATTTACGGACGAAGATTCTAAGATTCTAAGAGAGAAGTTTTCATGGATATTTACGGAAAAAGATATTACGTTGCTGAAAAGTTGTGAATTTTAACTATTGATTATAAAATTGCATTGATATCTTCTTCTCAAAGCTACGAAAAACAAAAAACATCACAAAACGTTACAAACAAGCTGGTTTGGGCTGACTATGAGCCAGCCTTCGAACTTCCCGTTATTTATTTTGTTCTCACCTGTTTTAAAATTTGCAAATATGACCTCAAGTTTTTGATTAGCGGTTCAAAAAACCTTCGAGTACCAATTTCCGTAAGATTTCGAATGTTTCTAGTGTTTCTCCCGGCAAATTGGATTCGCCATTTTGAATTTCGCAAATCTGACTCCAGATTCGTGATCAGTGACCCAAAAAACCTACGAGTACCAAGTTTCATCCAAATCCAAATGTTTTTATTTATTTTTTTTTGCAGCATATCGAATACGCCAAATGAAAATTTTGCAAAACTGACTCCAGATTCGTGATCAGCGATCAAAAAAAAACATATGGTACCAAATTTCATTGAAATCCGCTAATTTGTTCTCAAGATATCGTCATTTTTGTTGTGTTCTTTAGAATTTTGTTATTTGAATAGTTCAGAAAGTACTAATCAAAGCCAAAATCTAATCAGTTCTAAGTTAAGAAAAGCTCCGTCGATTGAGCCCAAGTTGATCGAAATCCGACCACGCGTTCTCAAGATATCGCGCGGACAAAAATGTGGTGACACACATACGCTCACACACACACGTAGAAGTCAAACTGAAAATAGTCGGAGGTGATTCTTTGGACCGCGAAACGTGAAGATTTAGTGAAAACTCAACTTTTCATTTTCGGGGTGTTCATGTAACAAGCCCAACCCAGTCAAGTATATTTATAAGGGTTCACCCCGAATAAAGATACAAAAGTATACCGAAGGTCTAAGATATAAAGAAAGTAAGTGAGAGTTTCTGCGTAGAACAAAGTAATTATACCTATATCAGCGTTTATTCAAGTATTCAAGTAAGAGTCAGAGCCCACACGGAACACGTACTTGATTTTACGTATGAAATACGTTTTAACGTCTGTCTGCGTATACAGCTAAAATGATACGTATACTATACCGAAGTATATACGTATATAACACTTGTATCATTCGCGTCAATGCCGAAGCCGTTTTTTACGTACTGCATGTATGTACGTATAAATTACATTCATATTGCGTAAAGTATTATGACAATCATAAAACTTTTATTATATAAGATGTACCATCAACGTATATAATTGGTGATTATTCAGATGTTTTGAGAAACCTAGCCTACACGCATTATGTACGTATCTTTCACGTCACGCAAAACTAACGCTTTTTAAATGTTTACTGTACATACGGAAGACGTATCACTTAGGTTGCCGAATTGGATTCTCAAGACACCTTCGATTTACGTACGATATACGTCGAGTAAAAGAGAGATCTTCGTATTGATAACAACGTAGGCGACACGAAAGGTACGTTTCGCATTGTGACATTGATGTACATACGTGGATGCGACATATTTTTACAGTAAGCCGAAATGCACCTAGCTACCGCTTTTCTGCCATACGTACGTTATACGTACAGCAGATGTGTGTATCTCGGCGTTGGGCACAACCGAAGTAACACGAAAGACTTACGTACAGCACACGCCCTAGTAGCAAAATGATTGAAGTCTGCCTGCAGTCTTACTGCAGATCTGCTGCAGATCTTCCTGCAGACCACTAGTGGTCTACTTCACCATTTGAGTCGGGGACTGATATCAGATTCTGCAGTGCAGAATCTTACGCAGATCTTACGCAGATCACTTCAGGTTCGATTTAGTGCCCATCTGGGATGTGAACAGCTCCTCAGAATCAGAGTATAATATTATACTCTGATTCTGAGTAGCTGTTCACATTCCAACTCTCTTCTCAAGAAACAGCTTGATTTGTGACTTGATACCCATTAACATTGTCATCAATGTTATATTTTTTCGACACAAACCACATTATTTCTAAAGTATAGAGACATTACACTCTGAATATGAGCCATCGTCTCGCTAACGTGCACGCTTGTTGTACTTGTCACTTCGCCATCTTGGATATGGTCAGCGTAGACGCGGTCGATATCGATCAATGTCGCTCGTTTCGACTATCGATTGTATAGGTTATGTTCGCTAATTCAAATTCAAGCAGATTATGCAGACAGTGCGCACACAGATTCTTGCCATGTACTTCTATGCAGATTCTGCAAGCATTGTGCTGGCAGAGGAAATGCAGTGATATGGTCTAAGAATCTGCAGGTGATCCGCGATAATACTGCAGACAGATTCTTGAATAAGAATCTGCAGTGCAGGTATTGCTACTAGGGCGGTTTGCAGACTCGAATGATTTCGACGTTTTGTATACGTAAAGCCTATTAGTTCAGTAGGCCTGAATGCAAATTTTTACCGTGTTTTCGTTCTACGTACGATATACGTACGGCAGATGTGTTTATCTTGACGCTTGGCACAACCAAAGTGATACGATAGACATACGTACAGCACACGGTTTGCAGACTCGCCTGATTTCGACGTTTCGTATTATACGTAAACCAGACGTATTAATCCAGTACACTGAACGCACCAAGCTACCTCTTTTCCGTCATACGTATGTCATACGTACAGCATACAACAGGACACGGTTTGCAGACTCGCCTGATTTCGACGTTTCGTATACGTAAACCAGACCTATTAGTTTAGTGGGCCAAATGCAAATTTTCACCTTGTTTCCGGTACACGTACGATATACGTACACCAGACGTTCCGAGCACATTTGACAGCTTCAACGATATTCTTTCACTATTTGACGATCGAGTGTAGTCATGAATAGATTTTTACAGAGATTAGTGAACTTGCATTACTGAAGAATGGATCATTGGCCCTGATAAAATCATGTATAGAAACGCTGTATGGTTGGACAAGCGGTAGCTTAGCGTAGTGGTTAGGGCGTGCGACTAGTAATACGAAGAGTGGCGAGCGTACTCGGTTCAAACCCCGACTAGGTCTTAGAAAAGCCGAGGGGCCGTTCACTCAAAGAATCACTGATTCTTTCGATCCGGATCGATACAGAATCACAAGTTCATGAGCGAACTCAGAGCCGGTTGAGACGTATTTATCAGCTGAGGCACGTTGACGTAGAATCACTAGCATCAGCCATATAAGAAAGAATAAGAAGAGAATCAGTCGAGAATCATTGATACTCAGTGGGTAAGCGGAGCGGCTCAGCTCGTGTTGGCCCAAGTTGAGTCGGAATCGATCGGATTGAGCCGGAATGAGCCGAACTCAGCCAGGTGAGCAGGCCCAAACGCGCAAAAACATAAGCTTAAAAAAAAAAAAAAAAAAACAACTAGTGGACGTCCGTGTTTCATTTCACAATCAAGAACTCTGATTACTAATTCAATGATTACCAATTTCAATAGGAATTTTAATGCAAATCAATCCAATTTTTATATGAATACTGTGAATATTTAAGAATGTATTTGCCGTATACAATCTCATCCAAAAGTGATTCTCGTCGTGAATTTTGAGTACTTTGACATAAGATAAAAATCAGCGAAAAATCAACCACAATCAAGACGATAAGACTAAGTAAAACATTGTTCAACAAATTCTCCGGCGAAGTTATTTTTTTTCATGTCAAATGAATCTCTTAATCCTTCTGAATACACATGAATTTTTGAGGAATTTTGTCACTATTTTGAAATGTCCGTTTTCGAATATTTGTAAAGGCTGTATCTACGAAAGTACTTGTTCCACGCTCCGGAAACTTCGGGATTGTACTCTACATCGGTTTCACGAAAACATATCCAAAATTCAATTATTTTTTTCCATTTTCCCAAATTTGGAAATTTTCGAAAACGGAAATTTCGAAATGGTGATAAAATTCCTGAATCACTCATGTGTATTCAGAAAGATTAACGAATTCATTTGACATGAAGTAAAATAACGTCAACGGAAAATTTGTTGAACAATGTTTTGTTTAAACATTTGTTTATAACTGTTGAGCATTATTACTATTCAAAATAAATACACTTATCATCTTGATTGTGGTTGATTTTTTCCGATTTTTATCTTATCTCAAAGTACTTAATATTGACGACGAGAATCACTTTTGGTTAAGATTGTACGGCCAATACTTCCCTAAGGGCATGATGTACTCGATTGTTACCGACATTCAGATATCTCCGAATATCCAAGTCCACGGAAGTAAATCGCAAAATACAGCTGCTTCTTAGCGGAATTCTACACGTGATTCCGCTGCACAGATACGTCTGAAAATATTTTGGATTTAGTCAAAAATGAAGGATTGGCATGGTTTCTACGAAATTACTATCATCACTTCGTGGTAACCATGCCATTCCTTCATTTTGTAGTACATTCAAGATATTTTCGCGCGGATCTGTTCATTATGAAAATATATATTTTTTAGTACTAATATTTCAATAAACGTTAAGAGATATAGTAATTGTAAAGTTTCTATACACGCGAGTGAAAAAAATTTCCGAGGATTGCTTGAGTCATAAAACGCATCGGCGCGCTAAACCAGCTGATGCAGGTGAGCTGGCGTGAGCAGAGTGAGCCGGAATCAGTAGGCTCACCTTGCTTAGAGCGCGTAACTACTGGAATCAGCTCCGCCTGATTCTCTTCCAATCAGCATCAGATGTTAAGGATGTATAGGCTATACAATCTCAACCAAAAGTGAGTCTCGTCGTCAATATTGAGTACTTCGAGATGAGATAAAAATCGGAAAAAATCAACCACAATCAAGATGATAAGAGTATTCATTTTCAATAATAATAATGCCCAAAAGTTATCAACAAATTGTTTAAACAAATCATTGTTTAACAAATTTCCTGGTGACGTTATTTTTTTTTCATGTCAAATGAATTCGTTAATCTTTCTGAATACACATGAATTTTTTCAGAATTTTGTCACTTTTTTGAAATTTCCGTTTTCGATTTTGAAAAATGGCGAAAAAAAATCTGAATTTTGGATATGTTATTGTGGAAACGATGTAGATTACAATTCCGAAGTTTCCGGAGCGTGAAACTAATAGTTGTGTAAATACAGCCGTTAGAAATTTCCGAAAACGGAAATTTCAAAAAAGTGACAAAATTCTGAAAAAATTCATGTGTATTCAGAAAGATTAAGGAATTCATTTGACATGAAAAAAAAATAACGTCACCAGGAAATTTGTTAAACAATGATTTGTTTAAACAATTTGTTAATAACTTTTGGGCATTATTATTATTGAAAATGAATACTCTTATCATCTTGATTGTGGTTGATTTTTTTCCGATTTTTATCTCATCTCGAAGTACTCAATATTGACGACGAGACTCACTTTTGGTTGAGATTGTATAGCCTATACATCCTTAAGCCCGGAATCACCGAATCAGAGCGGCATCACCAAGGATCACCTAATACGCTAGTTAAGAACGGTTAAGACCAAATAGACTAAGGTAATTCGACATCGATTCTTGAGTGAACGGCCCTCGCTTTCAAACACATTGCTCATTGTGTGTTAGGTCTTCACACATCGTACCAGCGCGTTAAATTATCAACACGGAAAACGTGCGTTGGAATAATACATGACACGCATTGAAAAAACACACAATTCGTTTGAAACATGTTTTTTTAACACATCAAATTTCGATAACACACGTATACGAGTTGAAAGAACACTCTCCATAACACACCGAGATTTGCAGTGTTGTTTACCTCATTGCAGACAGCAAAGATTAGGACAGTTGGCTTCGGACTGTCGTACGGGATAGACGTGTTATAGAGTTAGAGTCCTGTATTTCTGTATCAGTTCTCTCACCTTACAATATACTAATCCCATGTCCACACATAGATTTCCCTTCTTGGAATCCATGTGGAAGAATCTATGGATGTCCAGGTAAATTTGGAGTAGATTCTTGTGCATGTTCCATGGGAATACATGGTTTTACATAGGAATAGCATAGTATATCTTGCATTGATTTTCCATGGAAATTCATGGCAACCATCATAGGAAATCCACTGGATGACACATGGAACTTCTACAGGATTGCCATAACAATCCATGAACTATCCACATAGGTATGTTTTATTTTATTTCAAGTGTCCGTCATTAACGATTTAATATGTTTGTGGAATATCCAGGGATATTCAAGGCCGGTTCCATCTCAAATCAGGCAGCCAGGTGGGGACGAAAAATTCAAACGATTCGAAAAAAATGTATGTCATTCTTCAGCGAATTTAAAGAAACCTGTATTTTTTTATTTTGCTGTAAAAAAAATTGTCCGTCTGTACGGCCATTTTCATTTTTTGACGAAAATGCCTTTGTACGAATCTCGAAAATTTCGTTTTTCGTTCAAACGGCCGTAACTTTCCAACCAATGGACGGATTTGAGTCATCTTTTTTTTCAAAATGTGCGTATTTCTGTCTTCTTTCAGGCGGTACCGAGATGATGATGATCGGTTGAAAAATGCCAAAGTTATTCGACATAAAGTAAAATAATGTGAAGAAATTCAACCACGATTTTCGGCAATTGCATATTTTTCGATTCGATCGCTGATTTTTTCTCGAATAGTTCACAAAAAGCACTAACTTCTCGCGCGAGTTTCGTTTGCCGCCAAGCTCCTTGAAAAAAGTTATGATTTTTCAAATATCGCGAATTTTTATAGCATATACGAGTTTCCTCCTGGAGACGTACTACAGCCGGTATCCCCACCAACACAGCAGACACTCGCCTAACTGGCAGTTTCATCCCTACCTACGGGTCTCCGTGTGCAGCAAAAAGCAAGCCGAAACCGGCCGTAGGGTAGACCGGGGTCAGTTGCGACAGTTTGCAGTTTTGCCTTTACTAAGCTCAAACTACAACGATCACATAAATGTTTCAAATACCGTAGGAAAGAGCACTCAATTGCCGACAAAATGACGCTAAGTAGGACTTCCTAGCATTAATAGAAAAAAAGTACAAGCCCGACAAAAAAAATGGAAAAATGTCACAACTGACCCGGGTCCGGGGAAGTTGTGACAGCGAATGGGGTCAGTTGTAACACAAGGTTTTCACACAAAATCCAATTAATAATCACCATTGCGACATCCATTGAGGTCATTCTAACTCGGGACCACTTTTTGAACCAAGACATGTCGTTCGAAAATGGTGTGGAGGGATATTTTCTAGCTGTTTTCCGTTTATGACCTCGGCATTAGCTTTTTCATAGGTTAAACAGTTATCACGGACTCGTTATATTGTTTTTCTACTCTTTCGAGGCATTCTAACATGGAGGGACTAAAACAAACATTTTCGTATCAAGTAAGCTGAAATGTTACAGTATTATCCCATATCAAAATGTTACAACTGCTCCCTGTCACAACTGACCCCAAACGGTTTTCTGAACTTCTTTGTGACAATTTCGTTCATTTTCACAATCCAAAGACTCGGAAAACCGTTAGAGCTGATCGAAAAATGTTCAAGGAAACGTATGGATAAAGAATATTCGATGTATATACCATCGGAATCTAGATAATACTGTTCGACTGAAATCGTAAAAACTTACTTTGGGCCCAAAAATAATAATACACCGCTCGCAATGCGTCTATTTCACGCGGTGGAAGCTGGCATGTGGATAAGCATTTCCGGACTGACTACATGCAAGACATACTGTATATAGGGACATAAACATACTTATTTTACTTTGAGAGATATTTGCGATGTAACAACTGACCCCTGTCACAACTGACCCCGGTCTACCCTACCTTCACTGCAAGAACAAGTCAACACCCGTGGGTCCAAGACGCAAAAATCTAGATAATCTTAGTAAATGATTGATAGTTTATGTATTCAATCATCTTATACTCAAATAAATATGTCATATTTTCATACCCCCGTATTTCCTTGCATACATAGGTAGGCTTCATAATTTCAATGAAAATTCGCGATATTTGAAAAATCATACCTTTGTTCAAGGAGCTTGGCGGCAAAGGAACCTCGCGCGAGAAGTTAGTGCTTTTTGTGGACTATTCGAGAAAAAATCAGCGATCAAATCGAAAAATATGCAATTACCGAAAATCGTGGTTGAATTTCTCCACATTATTTTACTTTATGTCGTGTAACTAATCCTGATACCGCCTGAAAGAAGACAGAAATACGGACATTTTGAAAAAAAGATGACTCAAATCCGTCCATTGGTTCGAAAGTTACGGCCGTTTGAACGAAAGACGAAATTTTCGAGATTCGTACAAAGGCATTTTCGTCAAAAAATGAAAATGGCCGTACAGACGGACACATTTTTTTACAGCAAAATAAAAAAATACTAGTCTCCTTGAATTCGTTGAAGAATGACATACATTTTTTTCGAATCGTTTGAATTTTTCGTCTCCACCTGGCTGCCTGATTTGAGATGGAACCGGCCTCAAGTAGCTCGATAGCTCAGTGGTAAGGTAATAGTCTACAGAAATGAGGGTCTTGGGTTCAAATCCCCGACTGGGAGTGACTTTTTTTCTGTAAATGCACAAATAACGCCCTATATAGGAATCTATAGGTATCTACATAGGAATCCGGACTGAACCACTAGGGAAGTCCATGTGATATTCTGAATGGTTATCCACCTGGATATTTTCAGTACACATAGGAATCCACCTTCAATATACATGGAAGCCCATGGAATCTCATAGATCCCCAGTTCGAAATTCCGATGGGAAACCATGTAGTTGTGCATAGGAAACCATGGAATCACATAGATTCTCAGTTCGAAATTCCGATGGGAAACCATGTAGATATACATAGGATTTCCACATGGATTTCCCATCTGGAAATTTTCAGTAGGGATATACACGATATATTGAATCAACATGGGCCTATTCAGACATTACGTCACATTCTCTAATATTGTTATGTAATATACTACACTTCGCCAGTTTTTGTTTTTCTTCTTCGAACCCAATACATTATGATCATAGGCATCATTATTATTATTATTATTAGACTCGAATCCACAGGTTATTGTGTTCGAAGACAACGAATCCTGTGCAAATTCAACCTAAATCCGTCGAGTAGATCGGCTAGAATCCTGAAAGAAAACCTTCTAGTATAGTTATACGTATTATGTTTCAGTGCTTTCACCAAAGTGATTGACCGTGATCGAAGAAATAGCAGAATTTTTTTTTCTCAAAGATTATGCTCTCGCTAGCACAACGCACAGCGGGACGAAACCCCGAAATCGTGCCCAAAAATGAAAAACACGATGAATTCTGGTGAAAGTCTGGAATCGGGGCTTTTTGATGTCGCTGATTACGAATCCAGAGTCAATAATCTCAATAACAAAATGGCGGTCCCAAAACGATGGTATGCGGTACAACGATGTCAGATTTCTTAGATAATATGTATGGAAGGGTTTTCAAGGAAATTGATTACGATGAGGTCAACATTTATCAGAATTTTATTCACCTAGGAAGTGGCGAATGTGATACAACTCAAAATTAATAAATAGAGGGCGGGAATATGATTGCGCATGGTATAAAATTTATTCGTAGATACTTGAGAAAATTTATAGGTATATGCATAGTAGGGAATGAAGACTTTGTATTTTTCGGTAATAATGTCGTGAAATTTTCAAACTTATAAAATTAGTGGAATACAATTTCCTCGTCAGAATCGTCGTCGTGAAATTCAGAATCCGTTTCTACTGCCTTGTGGTCCCGGAACGAAAAGTTGACAAATGAGTAGTAAAAGCGGTGTGGTATCGAACATATCCGTCATTCTGGCCCAACGCCAAAGGCTTTCCAATTAAAACTAAACAAAGAGTGTTGATCCGCTCCGGGTTTCATACCAATTTGATTAACCAATTACGATATAACGAATTCAAACACATTATGCGATACGTAAGGAACATTTGTATGTATTTTGATTATGAAATGATATTGTGCTAGTACACAAATCCTAAAAATTTTTTGAGCCTAGAAATGAGGTTGAAATCTTGACCGTTGATTATATCAGGCTGGAGAAAATTCGTGTGCGTAACGACCGAAATGTATACATGTAGAACAACCTTTTTACTACTTCAATACTTCAAACGAGGTTTGAGTCGCGCATGGTCGATGATTTATGGCGATTAAGCATCATGGACCAAGGTACACCTTCCTTGAAAATGTGAAAATGAAATATATTCTATAGAGGTAGTCTCAGAAAAGTGCTGGATGGATCCTTCGGAAGAGAGAATTTTTCGTCAATTTTTTACGCGTCCCAAAAATACGCTACTTCTTGACTATCCGAATGTGTTTCAAGATTCCAACGGGAGCTTTAAAAGTAGCCGATACACCCCCAATTTAGGCTACCTAGGTATATGATGAACCTGTGATATAAATTACCTTTTTTCCATTTCGTCCCTGATTGTTTCGCAACTACTCACATTCATTCGTCCGAGAGAACGAAGAGAACCTCGCAACCACTTATCGTTAGATTTCAGAGAGCGCATTGCGTTTGACAATTTGCGCGGAAAGAGACGGTGATGGGTCATCGGGGAGAGATAGAAATCGCTCGTCAATACTTTTTCATTCGCAATCGTGTTTATTTGTGGTGTAGCGATGGTCGAACATTTTCAAAGGTTATTCAATTTTACACGAGTTACGAAGTCGTGCCGCGTCGAATACCAATATTCACTGAAGATGTAGGCGCTGGACGGCAATCTCATTTGCCCGGGCAATTTGGATCCTGTGGGACCAAGTTACAGTACGCGTGTCGAGCTTGAATCATACAAAATTTCACCAAATTTTTACCAATTGTAGTATGAAAAGTCTACTGTACCAAGTCTAGTGATTCTTGTCAGGGTGGATAATAGTTGGAGATACTCACGCGGCGTGAATTTGATTACAGCTGCTGAGACAGCAGCGACGAAAGCCAAAGCGACGGCGATGAGGGCGAATAGTTTCATGATGGAGGATCGGCGAGGGGGACTCTTCGAGTAATGCCAAACGTGGCCCGAAGTCCCCCTTTAATACCCGAGACGAGAACCGATGTGACGATTATGTGACTCCCGAGTGGTTATACAGTTTGTTCGAAAATCTATTGTAGACGTATTCCTTACATCGATACCGGTACTACCTTTGGCACATGCCCAGAGTGGGGGAAGATAACAAATAAGTACACACCTTGTGTCGTAAACAGTGGAATGAAGGCAAACAGGAGCAAACAGCCAAGCCAGACTCACACACTGGATTCGTGACAACCCGTTGACAGCAGTTATCGGTTATCCGTTTTCCTCGGTGATGAAAGATTGGCACGAATAATCGTCGCCGGATTTGCAAATCTCTAATACGCTTCGAAATTCCATAAAACGCAGCTGTTTCATGCAGCCGAATCAGAATCCGTCCTCGAATAATTATCAGGCGACTCACGAGAATCGTGGGACATGAAGTAACACTGATTTCCTTTATTGCACCCAACCGCAGCGGGTGGATAGACTATTCAAAGTTTAACGATGCTTTTTACAGAGCTGTAATGCTTGCACGAAACAGGATGCTTGGAAGATTCTCACACCTGCTTGCGGATCTTTCGTTACTGCAAACTGTGTTAGGGTAGCGCGGTCCGAAACCGACCGCCTAATGGAGCGAACGTTTCAGACCACGATTTTTGGCCGGTCGGTTTCCGACCACGCCACCCTAACTAGCGGGTGGACACAGATGTTCGACAATCCGTTTCACACGAATTTGCAACGTTGATATCGGTATGACCTCTGCAAGCCTCTGAAGGCATAAAAAATGTCGACTGTTTTCTCGTTCTCATTGCATTTTGTGTTGATATATATTCGTATCTGTCGTATTTTGATTTGGATTCACTTGGAATAAAGATTTTTGAAATTCTAAGTCTCACAGACCGATGATAGGTGACAATCTGACGGATTAATCATACATTTGGATCGGACACAATATGAGATATCACATATCGACAACCCATAATCTTCTTACATCTATCGTCTTTTGCCATCTTTAGTTTTCTGCAAACTTTTGTCATCCGCATTGTTGTTACTTCCGTAACGCGTCGCACGCATCTCCGTGTCGCACGTATTTTTGTTTCATTTGAACATTCGATCCCCTACTCCCCGCTGATACCCCGGAAATGGGAGCATTTTCAATGCTAAAAGGAGTATAATATGGTAGGAGTTTTTTGAGAAAAAATGTGTGAAGCTAGTGCCACTTCATACTTCAACATTGTAATGGATAAATAACGGTTAGGCAAAGACTCGAGGTGCACGTGCACTATCGTTTTTTATTAGTCGGCAGTAAGTGATATGAAAAAATCAACTTGGAAACGATAACGCTCCAGTGCGATCGTGACACTATCTTAGGAAATCTTCGGACGGTACGGTACATCGGCCAATACGAGAAGCATACTCGAGGTGGTCGATAAAGAATTTACCGTTCATTTGTACAGAAAATAATTCCTACACTGACGGCGTTGCATTAGATGGTCAGATTCATGTGAAGCCGACCTTTGGAATTTCAATGGAAAAGCTTTGATCCGGTTACGAGCTTTTCTGCTCAGATATCACATCGTATATCGAACGTCGCGTGAATTCGACCCCATTCCGATCATCTCTTGGTATTTAAAGCCACACGGAAAGAAATCTGTTGCGAATATCGCATGGGAATGTACCATGCGATATTCGCAACAGGGTGCCATACTAAAATCGTATCGATTCATACTACTTTAGCATGAATCGATGCGATTTTAGTATGAAAGTGTCCCATGCGAGAAAGGCATGCACCGATGCGATTATCGCACGAGAGCGATGTGCTGAACGCACGAGAGCGATGCGCTGAACTTACCTCCGTACTATAAACGCACGGAGGTCCATGCGAAAAGAGCACGGGTCCCGAGCGTTTCGAAGATTTACGAACTGCGCATGCTCACGGCAACCTATACCTATACCTATATATGTATAAGGTATAGGTATAGGCAGGGGTATAGGTTGCCGTGAGCATGCGCAGTTCGTAAATCTTCGAAACGCTCGGGACCCGTGCTCTTTTCGCATGGACCTCCGTGCGTTTATAGTACGGAGGTAACCGTGCGTTCAGCGCATCGCTCTCGTGCGTTCAGCGCATCGCTCTCGTGCGTTCAGCGCATCGCTCTCGTGCGTTCAGCGCATCGCTCTCGTGCGATAATCGCATCGGTGCATGCCTTTCTCGCATGGGACACTTTCATACTAAAATCGCATCGATTCATGCTAAAGTAGCATGGTTATCATGCGATAATGGCAATATTCTCGTACCTTTTTCGCATTGAACACTCCAATGCGAAAATAGCAATAGCGTCCCATGCGATATTCGCAACAGATTTCTTTCCGTGTGGGAACGACAGAACGGTCGGTAACTTGACGGCCATAGACAATGTTGTTTCGTCTGTTTGCATGTATTATACTAGATAGATCGGAAACTCTGTGATATTTCAGCAGCACATAACTTCTCTATTACTCGATCGACTTTGAACGACTTTCTGTAGTATTATATGTTCAGAATTTGGAAATCGACTGAAGGAGAAGGAAATGAAATTGACGATGAAATGGGGTATCAGAAATCTATAATTCATCATATCTAAGCTCTCAGTTAACTGATTACGTTCAAATTGGGCTTAAATGAGAGCTTTTCGAGTCCAGATTCAGAATCTTGCATGCAAACCGCAATATTTTTCACGAAGACGGAATAAACACGACTCAAAAATTACCGTTCGGCCGAAACAGTGTTCGCTCGGGTATAGTATAGAGCCGTTGAGTCTCTCGCGCGAGAAAAAATTTTTTTTTTAATGTACTTGGCTCGAGACTCTACCGAGTCTCTTGATGTATTGTACACTCTAAATTTACAGCACAGTATTTTGAATTCGATGAATATTCTACTGAATTTATCAAACCCTCGTCTAAGAAAATTAAATTACACTATGTGAAAATGAAAAATATTGTGTATTAAACACAATTACTATACACGTCTACCAATTTTGCTATATTTTATTTCGAAATTGCTTTGTGCATTCTAAATTTACATTTTTGTTTTTATTGAAGACAAATATTCTTAATTTGATCAGACAGAAATTTGAAGATTACAGATTCGAACACAAGTTGGGAGAAGAACTCGTTTCGAAATAATTTTTAATCCTAATTATGCACTGAAAAAAAAATCTCGCTCCAATACCAAGAATTCTGGTTCCCTCAGCCAGAACGTACATCGCACCGATAGCAGCGCCTTTGTCAAGCTGTGGCAACTGAACAACTCTGCCAAACGTATTTAAGTTGCTAGAAGAATACGTATCGCTGCAGGAGCCATATTAAAGCTGCTAGAAGAACACGTATCGCTGCAGGAGCGATTACGTATCGCTGCAGAAGCGATACAAGAAATATTATTTTCTGCAACGATAACAGTGTATAGACGACGTAATGACAGTGTATAGCCGACTACAGTGTATTCAGATCATAAATTGACTTACAGATAGACCAGTTACTTATTTGGCGTTTATAATTTTGACTTTAATACGAGAAAGTGTCTAAATTTTTTCTCGCAAAAGAGGTTATGTTAGATAAAGGTGTGACGGTTCGAAGTAACTATGGATGATATCGCTGCTGTAGCGATACACATTGTTCCTGCAACTATATTCATTCTTATGGTAAGGAACTGCTCTGAGCGATAAATTAAATCGCTGGGGAAGCGAAAAATTTTTTGTGCATCAAGTGCGGGAAGTTGGCGATTCCGGACGAGTGTGAGGTATGCCGGACGAGCCGAAGGCGAGTGTCGGCATTCACACGAGTTAGGAATCGCCAACCCGCACGAGATCCACATCCTGTTTTTTGTATAAAACCTGATATGGAAAGTCTGACTTCGCGGACTGTGGAGAATGTGCGAGATAGCTGATCCTCTTACCGACCGAGGACAGTGCTGGAATGTGGACATTCCGGCACGGAGTGCCGGAATGTCCACATTCCAGCACTGCTCTCGGCCGGTAAGGGAATCAGCCATTTCGCGCACCCTCTACCGTGCGCGGAGTCGAACTTCCCATGCAGGTGTTACGAAATATACTATTCCAGTGCACATTCCAGCACTGCTCTCGGCCGGTAAGGGAATCAGCCATTTCGCGCACCCTCTATAGTGCGCGGAGTCGAACTTCCCATGCAGGTGTTACGAAAAAACCATTATACAAAGTATTCGCGTTGCTCACGAAATGATAAGCGCCACGCGGCAGTAACAAGAACCATTCAAAAGAGTCCCCTGTCGAAATCCGTATGCTAAAGCATGGGAAATCGTGCTTAGTAAAACACCAGTATTCTAAATAATTGGCTGTGACAGTGTCTGAAAATATCATTTCTCATACATTTTTAGTATGTTACACAGTTTTTTATCCCGCGCAATGGGATCTCGTTCTAAAAATGTGTCACAATTCAGATTATCTGAAGGTGGCTTCCCCATTGGTTTTTGGGGACTCTTTTCAGACCACGTGACGGCCCGATGCTAGCGCCGCCATCGGTCGTGAGCAGCGCGAATAGCAGGAACATCTCACATAGCATAGTGGCTCCAACCAAAGTGTGGTGTCGCTTATCTCAGTAAACGGTATAAGTCCTGAACCAGGTGCGACATAGCAAATTTCGCCATACAGCATACCGAGATTTTCGATACAATGCAGTCATTCGGTCTAAAGTATGATATTGTAAATTTCACCATACGGCATGGCTAGGGCTACGAAATAGTATACGGTTATAGGCACTGTAACGGGAGTAATACAGTAGCATAGTACGAGTTATAATACTTCAATGTAAAGTATCCCATACGTACTTTATTATAAATTACTAGGGGCTCCGCCCCTCCGCGCTTCGCGCGGCAACCCCGCTCGGCGCTACGCGCCTCGGGCACTCGGCGCTTCGCGCCTCACTTTTCCTAGGAATGGCTGGCCTAACTTTTCTAACCGTCAGTGGCTGTTCTACCCATTTCTAACCCTTCTTGGGACACTCATTTTTCCTAGGAATGACTGGCCTAACTTTTTCTAGCCGTCAGTGGCTATTCTAACCATTTCTAACCCTTCTTGCAAAAACAGACGAATTATTGTTAAAAGACCTGTATGCCCTGGCCTGGACACCCAGAACTATAGCGCGATAGACCTGGACACCCAGGGCGCGATAGACCTGGAGACCAAAAACTATGGCGCGGTAAACCTGGACGTCCGGAACTATGGCGCGATAGACCTGGAGACCGAAAACTATGGCGCGGTAGACCTGGACGTCCGGAACTATGGCGCGATAGACCTGGAGACCAAAAACTATGGCGCGATAGACCTGGGGACCAAAAACTATGGCGCGGTAGACCTGGACACCCAGAACTATGGCGCGATAGACCTGGGGACCAAAAACTATGGCGCGGTAGACCTGGGGACCAAAAACTATGGCGCGATAGACCTGGAGACCAAAAACTATGGCGCGGTAGACCTGGAGACCAAAAACTATGGCGCGGTAGACCTGGAGACCAAAAACTATGGCGCGGTAGACCTGGACATGCAGAACTATGGCGCGATAGACCTGGAGACCAAAAACTATGGCGCGGTAGACCTGGACATCCAGAACTACGGCGCGATAGACCTGGAGACCAAAAACTATGGCGCGGTAGACCTGGACATCCAGAACTATGGCGCGATAGACCTGGACCCCAGAACTCTGGCGGGATAGACCTGGACACCCAGTACTGAGACCTGGACATCCAGAACTATGGCGCGATAGACCTGGGGACCAAAAACTATGGCGCGGTAGACCTACACCCAGAACTATGGCGCGGTAGACCTGGACATCCAGAACTAAGACCTGGACATCCAGAACAGACCTGGACATCCAGAACTATGGCGCGATAGACCTGGACCCCAGAACTATGGCGGGATAGACCTGGACACCCAGAACTGAGACCGGACACCCAGAACTGAGACCTGGACATCCAGAA